>JAYJMB010058610.1:0-26986 GCA_036873735.1 Pouteria campechiana | reverse complement strand
GTTTGTTTGCAAGCAAGTGAGAGTAGAAAGAGTAAAGAAAATGAGAAAGAATTTGTGAGAAGAGAAGAGGATGCAGTAAATTATGGAAAAGTGAAGTAAAACAACCATGAAAAGGACCAACAATTCCAAGTCAGAAGCCTAGTGTCGCGACACTAAAATCAAATGCTACGACAATAATCATAATATGTGAAGACTTTATCAAATAGCAAGTCAGTGTCGCAGCACTGGAGTCAACGCCGTGGCACTAAACTTGGAGAAGAAGAACATGGGCAGACAACAAGTTAGTGTCGTAACACTAGAAGTTAGTGTCGCGGAATTGAGGTGGAAGATGGGCAACTAGAGTGCATAGTGCCATGGCATTGAGGTGGAAGATGGGCAAATAGAGTGCATTATGCTCTGGCACTAGAAATCAATTCTTAGGCACTGGAACCTGCGACAAGCTTCTGAAGCTTCATAAAATGCTTAGAAATGATGCAAAAAGATAAAACTCTAAGGAAGGAAGTATAAAAATGAAAAGAAGTAGCCATAGAGGAAAGCTTAGACAGATTGGAGACCTGTTTTGAGGCTAGGAAAGGAAAGAAGGAAGGATTTTTAGAGAAGCTTGGAAGAAGGGAGCTTCAAGTCCGTTTTCAGAGACAGGAACTAAAGCAGAAGTGTTTGCTATCATTTTATTCTCAAACTTCTCAGTGTTTTACTTCTCATTCTTCATTTGTATTTTGGATTAAACTCTAGATTCAGATTTTGGATAATGTTAAATGATTATGTTATGGATTTTGATTCAAGTATGAGTAGCTAAACTCCTCCTTCTAGAGGGGAGATAGATCTTATGCTGATATTATGGTGTGATTAATGATTTATATGGTTGAGAGTACTTATTGGTTTATTTATGATTCTTTATTCTTAATGCTTTCAATTTAATGGCTATTCATTGAATGAATGTATATTTGAGATTTGAAAATTAACAGAGGTAATCTTGAATATGATCTATGCATCATAATATGGGACTCTAAATGACTCAGAGAGCTTCTAGGTGTTGTGAAATCATTCAAAAGAATCAAAGAGTTTTAAACATTCTTTACCTTTTGACTTTAATAAGGATATCAAAATTGAAATGTTGAGAATAGATACTTAGCTCGGCACTCAGGAGAGGGAGTTGAGTGAATTAGCATTTTTGATTTACAAACCAAAAGAATGATCAATGTTTAATGAGTTGAGATCACCATGATTGAAGCATAAGTGAAATTGATCCTCTAGAGTATCTTCACCTTGATTTCTTCCCCGTTGAAAGCCTATCTATTTCTACTTCTTGGTTGAATTTGTATAACTTGAACTTTTCAGATAAAAGTAGGATTATTTATTATAATAGCTAGTGGTTAATTGAACTATATAATCCCTATGGATATGATAGTTTCTCATCATTATATTATAAAACTTGACATCATGCACTTGTGGTTAGTTTGCAGTGAACTATATCCACATATGTTTGTGCCATGTAGGCACCATCATGGCAATATTTTATTTGTGCCATGCAAGCACTATCATGGTCATATCAAGCTCATGCACTAAGTGGTACTATCAGGTTCATATCATTCATGCCATGCAGGCACCGTCATGTTCATATTGTGTCTGGACCATCCAAGCATGACCATATCATATCATGTCGGTGCCAATCCAAGCACGACCATATCATGTCATGTTTGGGAAATCTGGGCATTTAGTGTTTATATCTCATCGATGTTATATCAAAACTAATTACCTTTGCACCAAGGTCCATATTTATGCAAGTCAAACTCAAATAATTTTCCCACCAAAGTATAAATGCATGTCAAGTATGTGTTATCAATGTCTTGTGGCATTAACATATAATTATCATTCATTATTTTTTCTTTCCTTCCCCCAAAGCCTTCAAGAACACTATATGAAATCCCCTTGACAATCATTGCAATACATGTGGTCCAGGGGAAAGAAAATTTCATCAACACCACATATTGCATAGGCATTGCAACACCCATCTTCTTGCCTGCTAGACAGGCATGGGATTTAGGGCACCTAGGCTACTACCTAGTTTCCTCTCCATGTTGCTTTTTCACTTGGCACTTGGGTTTTCTTTTCATCATCCCAACTTCTTAGTCATTTTCACAACTTTGTTCCCTTAATATCAAGTCATTAACTCATCATCATTTATCATGTGACTAAACCATGCTCATTTCATTCATAAATCAACCTGACATGCCATGCAGTGCCACATCATACAATGCTAAACAATTTGATTGAATACATGCATGGATTAAAATGTTTCATATATTACATGATCCCATCATGCTCATTATGCATCATGATCAAAGGTCATAAAATACAGCAGTCAACCAATTTTCATTTGAACACATATGGTAGAACCCACAAAGCAGAAATCATTTAAAGTCATTTATAACACATTCTAGAATAATTCAATTTTCTCAACAACCATCTGGAAATATTTAATTTCATCATAATCCAGTTGAATAATGTCATTTGCATCCACCTCCTATGAAAATACTTAGTTTCATTAATTCAATTTAAATGTCATATCGAGAACAATGTTCACACATGGTGCCCGGGGATAAAACCATGGGATATGCACTATCCCCATTCATTTCACATCCATACATGGCATGAAGGAAACCTACTTACCTTTATCAAAGCAATTGCTCTTGAATTCATATCTTGGTCCCATTTTACGGTCCAATGCATTCTACATTTCCATTGAAATTCACAATGTTTATGTAACCAACCCTAGTTAACTCCTCTAACCAAGTGAATTCCACCCAAATTTTCATTGGGATGTGTTCAAGTCTCATTATATCGACAGTGCTTTATTTAAGAACTTCATAATACTCCACTTAATGCTTATTTAATAAACAATTTAGATTGTGGTAGAACCCATTCACTCTTAGCCTTCCATAGGGCCAATTCATCAAACACCTAACATGCTTCATTTGGGTTTCCAATTTCTAGTAAGTGTAGTAATTGAATTTTGTTCTCAACATTACAAAATCATAGTTTTACACAATTAATGCTACAATTAGCCTTGCTAATTGGTCTATCATGTCCCAACACCCAAAAATCCTCTTTCCAAGCAACCCATCCACCACATCTAATACACTAGAATAGAGATAGGGCTGTCTAACCCAAGGACACCCATCAGTATGAGTTTCTTATGGCTAATTCCCACCACAACATCATGGCACGCAATCAAGTCAATGACTCATGCACTTACTATAAAAACCCAACTAATTTCATAACACTAATCCCTTAGATTTACATAATAATACTCTACCCATAGCAAAATTTACAAAGCAAATTGTGAAAAGTACTTACCATAAGGGTCTCACTCAAAATCTATTAGTTTTCCACTAGTTGCAACAAAAGGCCTTACTTAGGGGAATTTGCTAACTTTTCCTCTCCTATTTTCACTCAAAAATCTGAATTTTTCTATTAGGGATAGCAATGGTTCACTTCTACAATGATTTCCCACTAAATCCACTCAAAAATGGATGCAAAGAGAGAGATTACAAGGGGTTGGGGTGTGGGAGCAAGGGCAGGTACATTTGGGGTTGAAAATGGTGCTGGTGGGGCATTTTATTTAGTTCCACTCCCAGTACTCCGGTGGTCCATGCTACTTCATGCTCATGTTGTCTCATTGGAACACTTTTTTGCTACCCTGTTGCAAGCATTCCTGCAACCCTGTTAGCATCCATGGATCCTTAATCACTACTCTCATGTCTACATCAAGTTACACATAGAATTTCTTCAAAATTTTCAATGACCACATATATGAAATTTATCCAAACAACAATTTCATAAAATTCCTTTATAGTGAAATTTTGGGTTATAACACCTAAACTCTTGTAACCTGAGAATCTCTTTTACATTGCTCACTATCACTGTTTCTATTATATTTCTTAACCTTATACTTTGATTCACTTAGCTTACATATCATCTTATTAATTTATAATAGTTTTATTTCAATAACTAGACTTAATCAACTATTGTGCTTGCCCGCTATACTACTGCAGACTCGTGCACTTGCTAGGAAGTATAATTTGAAACATTAGCATATTTGCTAGATTCTATTAGATCCAAAAGAATCACATATTATAGTTGTTAAAAACTTCTTTAGATATCTTTTAAATACACTAAACCTTGGTTTGAAGTATCTAAAAGGTTCAAACTTTTAGTTAACGGAGTACTCAAATGCTGATTTTGCTAGTTAGAAAGTGGATAGAAAGAGTAGCTCAAGGACATGTCAGTTTCTTTGAAGTATTATCATATCATGGCTTTTAAGAAAATAGACATTTGTTGCATTATCAACTGCTGGGGATAAATATGTATCTGCTGGTAGTTGTTATGAACAGATTCTCTGGATGAAATAACAATTGGGTGACTATGGTTTAAACTATGTTGATACACCTATTATATGTAATAATACCAGTGTCATAAATTTAACCAAGAATCCAATACTGCACTCAAGAACTAAACATCAATGTTAGGCATCATTTCATTAAAGATCATGTGCAAAATCATAATATCTGATTGGAATATGTATCGACTAAAGATCAATTAGTAGATATTATCACAAAGCAACTCCTAGAGGATAGGTTTTGCAAAATTAGGAGGGAATTAGGTGTCTTAGACCCATGTGCATGAACTGCGTATCCTATTATGAGTGATTGTGTTCCAATGTAATATCTTTCAAATGCATTCAATTATGATTTCAATGATATCAATGATACCTTTTGAAAGCTTGATTTTTATATTATGTTGCATTTTGAGTGTTTCAAAGGTTTATTGATATGCTTATAATTTGATATATTTTAGATACATAAATTTACATATTTTGATCCTTAAATGATATTATTTAAATTTATTTATAACCATATTTGATTAAATATTGCACTTAATGGATTTATTTGTGTTATAGGTCAATTCGGTGTAATTGAGGTTAATTTGGGCCAAAACATGCTATTTTGGAGCAGAAGTATTCATTGGGACACATGCCACTATGGGAGCATCCATCCTAGCCCTTGATCAAGCATCAAACATGAAGAAGGATTAGATTATGTAGTTGATTATGAAGTGGACACTTAGTGGACAGATTATTAGATTCATGGTTGAGATCAATTGCTTAGAGATGAAGTCATTACTTCGATTCCAATTCAAATATGAGACTTTAATCAAACTAGTGGAAGTGTATTAGATGATTTATACAAAATTTACATTGATAATTGCTTGTGCATAAATTTGATTGGGAGAAGTTCTTGCAAAAATTAAAAGGGGAATAAGACATTCATGCACATGGAATTAAAATTTAATTTTCGCATGTTGCATTACAATGAACTTTTGCTCATTGTTTCCAAAGTATTTGTGGAAGTTTTAATCTAAATTATGCGTAAATGATATGGTGGGAGGTGTGTGCAACAATTTAATTGAAGAAAGATTTTTATTTTTGGATGATTCATGCAAAAGGAAAAAAATTGCAATATTCCATTGGCAATTCAAGGCAATTGTTTAGCATATATTAAGGCTAATTCAGAAAAAGTTTTTTATAGCCCTTCAAATTATCTTTCTAATGAATAAAGATCACATGATTTTGATATTGGATGAGAAAGTTATAGCCAAAATACTAAAAATTGCTCTTAATGAATAGTTGAGCATGTGGAAAGTTGATACTTTTGGAAGTTTAATACCTTTTGCATAAGGTTGTAGTTATAATTGTTAGATTTATTTATATGATTTTGATGATAGCAAAACTTGTTTTGACTTGATCTATGCTAATGATGATTTTAGTCAAGGAAGCCTAAAATAAAGATAAATATGCTTGGCATTAATAATCATTATTGAAACATTTGAATGCAAGCATATTATGTAAAATGTTTTTATAAAATAAAGTCTAGGAAGCCTAAAAATGAAGACAAATGTGCTTGGCATGAATAATCATTATTGCAACATTTTGAATGCAAGCAGATTATATAAATTGTTTTAAAATATGAGCAATTCATTATGATCCATAGTGCATTGACTTTGTTTATTGTATGTTGGATCATACATATATAACGTGCTTCATGAAGCTATCACTTTAAGATTTTATTAAAAAATATAATATATGATTTATCCATGTTCTACACTTTTTAAAATCATGTATGGATAAATACATTTTGATAAGTGCACTTCATAGAAGATATTCTTTACATGAAAAAGAAATTATGCTTAAATGATTTATCCATACTCTAACTTATGTATATCATATGTAGATAAATGTATTTTGATTTATGATGAATGATGTCCAAGTTTCATAATGGCAAAGTGCAAAAATGTTGTATGCAGGACCAAAATCACTTGCCATAGCTGCTTGCGGATACCACCAATGCCACAATCACTTGGCATAGCCTCCTGTGGATACTACCTATGGATGGACAGCAAGATGCATCTAGAAGTTTTTCCAGAAAATGACCATAGCCACTTGGACATACCACCTTCCATATTGCCTGGCGGATAGTCACTTGGCGTAGCTGCCTACCACTACCACTAACCGACTTCCAACATTCAAAAATCTAAACGTTGTAGGCCTCGAAATTGCTTCCCCCTCCTTCCAATGGTCATATTTTTGAATTTCTATTTAAAGGAAAGGTAAGGTATGATTCAAGGTTGAAGAAGCAAGGGGATTGAGCTTGAAACCTTTCACAAAGACCTTATGACCAAAGACCTCTTGGTGTGCTGTCCTAGGTAACCAAATTTAGAACCATACTCCAATTAAATTTCTTATAGTGGTGTGAATAAAATTCAATCCCACAAGGAGTATCTAGCTTAATTTTATGCAAAGTGAACAAGAAAGGGGATTTTGAGTGTAATAAAAATAATGTTATAAAAGAAATCTATCAAAAAAGAAAACCTTGGTTCAACTCAACATCTACCATCAGAATCTCATAACTGATCATTGATACAATTATAAATCAAATCATACTTTGAATATTTACCATTGGAATTATTTTTCCTCTCTCTCCTTTGACATAGTTAATTAGAAACCAATGTCCTAATTAACCCTAACTACTAAAAAACCCAAGAACAACACTAAAGGTTTAATATAATAGTAGTGTTAATATTTGTAGAGGTTATTGAAGCTAAAAAACACAAGCACCAGCAGTTGCATTTAATTTAGTTAAATATTCTTCCTAAGATTTAATAACTGCAGTAGCAACAAATTATTAAACCCTAGTTGCTTCGCAAATTAGAGGATTAAATAATTATGGATTTGCTATCTAATCTAGCAATAGATTGCAATGAATAATAAACTAGTAGGCCTTCTAATAATTAAATACAATACTCATAATCATAAAAAAAAGAAAAAATTCAATACTCAAAGTATAAATTGAACAATTAAATCAAATTAGATTTGATAATGTATTGATTCTGAGGTTTCTATCTCCTTAAACCAAGAATAAAAGTTTGTCATGCAAGGCCATTAAATCATAAATAAAGTAAAATTTAAAAGAGAGAAGAGATAAGATTCTCTGTCAAAAGCCTTTAAGAAGTCCACTCCAAACCCCAGGAATAGAACCCTAAAATAAACCTAGGAAATTGCTATTTTAAACAGAGCAAAAATACAAAAAATATGTAATTTTTGCAAAAATGCAAAATTCATGAATGGCCACTGGTGCCACCAATGCCACCTTGTTGGCCTACTATGTAGTGGTGTAAAGTGGGTTGGCGCCGGTGGTGGAAGATGGGTGGTGGCGGCACCAATCTGCTACCTCCGACTTCTCTTTGCTCCTTCGCTGCTCCTTTACATTTCATCCTACCTTTTGCTTTCTTTCTCTTAGTTGCCCTTAATCTAGTCCTTATCTCTAAAAAATCCTAACATGAAAGTTATAGAATTTTTCTTGTGTTTCCAGAACATCTTTAATCATCGCAATCGGAGATTGGAAGAGAGAGTTATGTCAAAAATATGCAGTGATGCTGAAATTATTCAAAATCCTTCAATTGACTTCTTTTTGCACTTAACCACTCTGATTGTCTCCTAAATCAAAATATAAGAATAATGAGTGCATATAGGATTTAAATAAGTGTAAAAGATTAAATATAAGAATAATGAGTGCATATAGGAGTTAAATAAGTGTAAAAGTTTAAGTATTAAGGGAATGAAATATGACATTTTGTATTCTCATCAAATTCTCCCGTACTTAACTTTCGCTCATCCTTAAGCAAAACTCAAATTCGCTCTCCCCCAAAAGAATATCAAGGTTACAATTATCATAAATAAAGAACAAGCAAAACTCTTCAAAACACATAACACATCATGAACAATTCATTATTACACAACTTATAATCATTCAGTAAGCATTCTCTCTTGAAGATGGATTAAACTAAACAAGAAGAACTCTTATAGAAATAACCACTCTACTCTCATGTGTTTGTAGGGTACATGTTCTGCTCACATTCATTTCAATGAAAATGATCTACCATCAACTTGCGCATCTTCTCATTCTTCATCACTGGTATCAAATGCATATCATGAATCATAAGGACATTTTATGGGTTGTAATGGGGTTTAGGGTAAAGGTGAGAAATATTTGGAGATGTAGTTCAAAAGCCATTAAAGCTAAATGAAGAACAAAAAAATCAACTCAGGCTCAAATATATAAGACATGTACAATCACTTGTTTTCTTTAGCATCTTTCACCTTTGAATACATGTTGTATAAATAAATACCTTCCCTTGAAATTTTGATATTTTCTATTTCTTTCTTTCTCACTTTGACATTTTTTTTCAATTTTATGTACAATAACATGTTCTATTTCACCAATCATAGCCATACCAAAAATTTTGACACCCCCACACTTTACTTTTTTTGCACATCCATATATAGCACAATGATAACTCATGCTCCACTAGCTCTATGGCTTGGGTAAATATATTACGTTTTTGGATTTTAAGCTTGTAATATAGGTTGACAATAATAGTCTATAAAGCTGAAAGGGGGTTAACAAGAGAAAAAATTAATCACAAGGATAGGATACTAGGCTCATGTAGCTCATAACAAAGAAGGCCTTAATCATGTTCATGCATGCATGTATCAATGTGATCTCAAAGAAAATGAAGGCAAGTTCTAGGGAAACAAATCTATGGAAGAATACTTCTCATTAAGAAAAAGGATGAGATTGACATGAATGTGTCAATCTAAAGGCTCAAAATCTCACTAGCTTTTGTCTACAAAATTTAGGCATCACTATATTCAGGGAAAATAACTAAACCTTAGTTGAATCTTACTAATACATCCTCAACCTAAAATCATTAGAAACCACCAAAATAAAGGGTAAAATTGACTCTCTCTCAAATTTTTTTTCTAAAATAAAAGTAAAAATAAAAATAAAAACATAAAAACACAACCTAAACCTTAACCTAGATCCCCTCCCCCACACTTAAAACTTACATTTTCCCTAATTTAAGGTCAAATGCAAAGACGATGTAAAAATAACTATAATATAAATGCAGCAATAAGAAAAAGAAATACAAACTCCCCTTGGGTTGCCTCCTACGCAATGCTTTTGTTTATAGTCATTGGCTAGACTCACTATATCTTTCTTCAATCTAGAGCAATTGAAAACTAGAAATAATGAAGCATGCATGTAGATGGGTCAATTCCTTTAATATCTTCTATGATCCAACTGATAGTCATCTTATGCTTCTTAAGAACTTGCATAAGTCTTTTTTTTTAATGCATGAAATTTATTAGAGATGATCACTGGCAAAGTTCCTTCATCAGGAACACATCCTTGAGGTGATTGGGAAGAGGATTTAAATTTGGAATGGATGCCTATAAAATAGATGGTAAAATGCTCTTATTAGAAACTGGTAACTCAATGTAAGGATCGTTACCTGATATTAGTAACTTCGAAAAGTCATTCAATGCTGCAATAGTTTCCTGCAAATCAATACTCAAAGGTAACACTTCATTCTCCTTCTTAAGATGTTTGCTAATGACAATTTCTAATTCATCTTTTCTATCAAGTTCAAAAACTTCCTACACATAAGAATCAATCACATCAATGGAGTAAATGGGATCATCATCATCAGGATATTTCATGGCATCATAAATGTTAAATTTAACAATTTCACCATCAAGTTCCATGGTAAGTATGCCACTATGAACATCTATCTTAGTCTTAGATGTCTTTAGGAAGGGTCCTAGCAGAATAGGAGTAGTTTGATTACCATTGTCTGTATCTAGCATATAAAAATTAGCAGGGAAGAGTAAATTATTGACTTGCATAAGAACATCCTTAACTACACCTTTAAAATAGGCATTAGATCTATCAGCCAATTAAATCACAAAACCAATCTTATTCAGAGGTCCAAGTTTCAAAGAAGCATATAAAGAATAAGGCATAACATTAATCGAAACTCCTAAATCTAACATGGCCTTTTTAAGTTTAGTGTTACCTATCATGAAAAGGATATTAAAAATACCTGAAACTTTGCACTTTGCAGGGAGTTTTCTTTGAATGATTGTAGAAACATTCTCCCTACTCTCTCTTTAACATGAAGTTTTTGTTTCCTCTTTGTTATACACAATTCTTTCAAGAATTTAGCATAATGAAGTACTTGTTTAATGACATCAAAAAGTGGAATGTTTACATCACATTTACAAAAAGTCTCAAATAGATCTTGATATCGCTCAATTTTTTGTGATTCTGCTAAAGCCTTAGGAAAAGGTGGTATTGGTTTATATTCAAAAAGAGATGGAAAATTATGTTGAGTTACTTCATTGTCCTTAGGAATGTCTTTGTCTGCAATAATATCTTTCTCCTTTGCTTTCTCCATTGGTGTAGGAGTTTCTTTTACTAGAATGTCAACCTCTTTACTGCTTCTCAAAATGATTGCACTCACATTTTCTCTTGTGTTCACCACTGTTTGAGAGGTAATTTTCCTGAATTTTGTATCTCCAGCCGATTGATTGTTGTTGCCATTTGACTCATCTGATTCTCCAAACTCTGAATGCTAACCTTCATCTCCTAATGGAATTGTAAAGTGTTAGAGGCAAGAGACTTAACAATGTCTTTTAAAGACATACTAGAGTTAGAAGTTTGTCCCTATTGTGGTCTAGGTGGGTATGGCTGCTTGTACTGCTGAAAATTTGGGCAATTTTGAGATGTGGGTTTAGTTACTTGTGGGTTCCCATAGCTAAAATTGAGATGATCCCTCCATCCTAAGTTGTATGTGTTAGAATAAGGATTATACTTTCTTTGTGGTTTTCTAGAAAAATTACTCATCACATTCACCTGTTCAGTAGGTTCTTCTTGAAGAGTTGGGCACATATTAATTGGATGCCCTACCGCCGAACAAATTCCACAAGCCTTCTCTGTCTACATATTTCCTACAGCCAATTGATGAACAAGAGAAGTTAGACTTGTAATCTGTTGTTCAAAGGTAAAAACACTTATCTCATTAATTGGCTTGGATAGAGAATCAAGCCTATTGGCTATCATGTTTGCAATCAAGTTCCTTTCAGCTTTAGGATTTTTATCCACCAAAGCTCCACCACTAACGACATCAATCATGCTCCTTTCAGTGGGAAGAAGTCTCCCATGGAAATATTGGATGAGTAGTTGCTCACTAATCTGATGATGGGGGCAGCATGCACATAATTTCTTAAAATGCTCCCAATATTCATATAGGGATTATGCGCTATGCTGTCTCACACCATAAATTTCATTCTAAATGTTAGCTACCCTTGAAGCTAGAAAATATTTCTCCAAAAACAACCTCTTTTTCTCATTCCATGTTGTGATGCTCCCAGATGGTAGATAGTAAAGCCAATCCTTAGCCAAATCCTTTAAAGAGAATGGAAAGTCTCTTAGTTTTATTTGCTCTTCAGTCTCCCCTGTTGTTTTCATACTCATATACACCATGAGAAACTCCTTTAGATGCTTGTGAGGATCGTCACCTGCAAGACCATGGAAAGTGGGCAAGAGATGAATTAGTCTATATTTTAATTCAAAATTAATAGTACCATCTAAAGTAGGAAACATTATGCATAAGGGTTGTTGATTCAAATCAAGTGTGGCAAGATCTTTCAAAGTTTGAGTTCCAGCCATGATTTCCTCCTTTTTTGAATCAGAACTGTTATCTTCAAATGAAGGATTTGAGAATAAGTTATCTTCAGAAATTCTCCAAGCTTCGCTCCTTAATCTGTGCAAAGTTCTTTCTATTTCTGGTTTGTACTACAAATCACCTATATTAGAAGATCGAGTAATAGTAAAAAATAATTAAGTAGAATCTAATGAATCCTAAAAAAATAAAAACAAAAATAAATAGGAAAAATCACAAAAGCACAAAAATCAACTAGAATGCCTCCCCAGCAACGGCGTCAAAAATTTGGTATGCTATTGTAGGCAAATAAATTTAGAACCTTACTCCAATTAAATTACCTATAGTAGTGTGAATAAGGGTCAATCCCACAAAGAGTATCTAGTTTAATTTTATGCAAAGTGAACAAGAATGGGAATTTTGAGTGTAATAAAAACAACATTACAAAAGAAATCCATCAAAGAACAAAACCTCAGTTCAAGTCAATATCTACCATCAAAATATTGTAACTAATCATTCATGCAATTTTAAATAAAATCATAATTTGAATATTCACCACTGAAATTATTTTTCCTATCTCTCCTTTGATATAGTTAATTAGAAACCAGAGTTCTAATTTACCCTAACTACTAAACAACCTAAGACCAGCGCTAAAGGTCTAATCTAATAACAATGTTAAGATTGGTAGAGATTGGTGAAGCTAAACAACACAAGCACCAGTGGTTGTATTTAATTTAGTCAAATATTCTTCCTAAGATTTAATAACTGCAATAGCAGCAAATTATTAAGCCCTAGTTGCTTCGCAAATTAGAGGGATCAAATAATTACAATTTGATATCAAATTTAGAAATAGATTGCAATATATAATAAACTAGGAGGCCTCTTAGCAATTAAACACAATAATTATAATCATAAACAAAGAAGAACATTCAATACTCAAAGTATAAGTTAAACAAATAAATCAAATTAGGTCCGACAGTATGTTGATTATGAGGCTTTTGACTCCTTAAACCAAGAATAAAAGTTTAGCCATGCAAGGCCATTAAATCACAAATAAAGTAAAATAGAAAAGAGACAAGATTCTCTATTGAAAGTCGCCAAGAAGTCCTCTCCAAACCCTAGCAAAAGAACCCTCAAAAAAATGAAGAAAACTGCTATTCAAAATAGAGAAAAATACACAAAATATGCAATTTTTGCAAAAATCCAAAATTTGTGAATGGTCAATGGCACCATCGACACCACCTTGCTAGCCTTTTGGGTGGTGGTGTGAAGTGGGTTGGTGCCGGCCGCACCAGTTTGCTACCTCCAACTACTCTTTGCTCCTCCGCTGCTCCTTTACACTTCATCTTGCCTTTTGCCTTCTTCCTCTCAGTTGCCCTTAATGTAGTCCTTATATATCAAAACTCCCAACATGAAAGTTGTAGAACCTTTTCTTGTGTTTTCAGAATATCTTTAATCATCTCAATCAGAGTTTGTATGAGAGAGTTATGCCTAAAATACAAAGTGATGCTAAAATTATCCAAAATCCTTCAATTGGCTTCTTTTTGCACTTAAACACTCCAATTGTCTCCTAAATTAAAATATAAGAATAATGAGTACATATAGGAGTCAAATAAGTGTAAAATATTAAGTATTAAGGGAATAAAATATGACATTGATATTCTCATCACCTCTAGTTATGGGAATCATTTTTATTGGCATAAGTGAGGATGAATAGAGAGCAAGGCAAGAGAGCATTAAAAGCTACATATGCCCTGCTATGTGCTTTTTTCCCCACTATTTGTAAATATGTCTCTACTTGTAAAAATGCAAGAGAAATGATAGATAAGTTAAAGACATATTCTAAAGAGCAAATAGGTTCGCACTTAAAGTTTACTAATCTATCTATTGAGATTGATCTAAGTGCAGGAAACAAGAAAGAAGAAAAGAAAATTTATCAAGCCACTTCAAGAGACAAGTGACTTCTCAATATAAGATAAAGGAAAATGTATTCAAAAGAACCAGAGGTTAAGGTAAGTAGAGGTATGACAATTCAAACCTAAAATCTCTTATACTCTTTTATTGTACTTAGTATATTCATTCATTTGTTTCTAATAAAGCTTTATTTGTGCATGAATAAAAGTTTAGAGTTTAGCCTAGAATAGAAGAATTTAAAATCTTTAAAATTATGATACAAAGTTGAAACAATGAAATGAATTCCAGAAATAAATAGAAATAAAAAGACAAAGTATGTTATATGTTTGCGAAAGAATATAAAAATTAAGAACTATGCTTAAAATAATTAAAAAAACTTTTGATGAGAAATAATTAAACTAGCATACTTACATTCTAAAATCTTCAATGAAACAAATTCTCATCCTATTAATACAACTCATAAGTATGATAGTACAAAGAACTTAATACTAGCTATAATTGAAGCAAAATGCATTCATTTTAAATAACAGCCATTAGAAAATCTATTTCAACTTTTAATAAACTTAATTCAATGTAGATTGAAGTTAGCAAAATCCAAATGAAACAATCATAAAACTGAAATAAAGAAAATATTCATACAAATAATCCAGGATTTGCTTAAAATAATGAAGTTCATAATATTTTGTTGAATAGTCTAATCTCTATGCATACCACTGTGTACTAAACCAAAACTTGCACTGATCAATTTGACACATAAATATTATATCTATTTAATTATGCTGATGAAGGGATAGTGCAAGAACTCTCAAAGTGTATGCGGCTTAAACATGACTTCGTCTGAAATATCAGACAATCCAAAAGACAGTCAAATTCAAAAATAGGCACTTTTTCTGAAATTAAAAACAAAGTAAAAAACAAAGTAAACCCTTCATCTGTTAAACTAAAGTTCATCTCAGACAAATGTGGAGCAATAGAGAGACATTTGATCTAAGTAAGCTACATACGAATAGGTAACTTCATCTGGTATATGAGAAGTCATCTTCGATTACACCTCTATAATTCATCTATAACTAACTACAAATAATCTAAAAGACAAAGTGACTTTGTCTGATGGATAGCTAGACAAATGCTCTATTGGGAATCAACTTCAAATAAATTCAGAGACAAAAGCAAGCTCTTCATCCAAAAATTCAGACGATGTACAAAACAAGGAGTTTTAGATCAAAGCAAAATCATATCAATACTTCATTTGAAATCTAATCTTGGAAAATTGGAAGCAAAAATGATTCCAAATAACAATGTGTTGAAATGAGGAGTCAAGCTTGAAACCTTCATTTATGTGCTTAATTGCAAAATCTACAAGGAAGTGACAAAAGAGATAAGTTGTCCAACTTGATATATCTATTTGATGAATGGAATCTATGCTTTAATTGTTTATATACTTTGCATATATCTAAAAATCACTGCCTCAAAAGTGAACATGTGTGAATTCATTGTTTAAGCTAAGATCAAACCAAAATTTTTTGTGAAATATATGAAATTGATAAATCATTGGTATAATTGCAGTCCTAAGGCATAATCAAGCCTTTTTGGGAAACTTCATAGTTTATGGTCTCGAATAGGAATTCCATTCCTAGCCTTCCTTTTGTAAATCATCATTAAGGCTTGAGCCTCTAAGAATGAATTAATTAAGATAACAACTTGAATTTTAAATCATAATTTAGAAATCATATTTATGTTATGAATGATTTCATCTTATGTCATTCTTAATTAAGATATATGTTGCAATTGTTTAAGCATGCTTAAAATTAAAATTATGCAATAAGGATAATTCTAATGATTATTGATTTGATAGATGCTTGATATGAATGAAAGAACATGTTGAAATTATAATTTTTGCAATAATTAAATTCACTTGCTTAATTACATGATGAATATGAACAACATTAAAAAGTCATGGATAGAATAGGCTGGATGATAGAACTTCAAAATATTTTGGATTATGTGTTTATGGGATTGCTACTGCCTAGACCACAGGTGCCTGTAGCCCCAAGAGCCTTTGCTTATAGCTACCTTCCATTTCTAAAGGCTTAAATCCAGCGCATCGATCCGAGCTCAGTCTCATCTAACTCCCACATTCTAGCTTCTTGTGACCTAAAACAAGTTATTCCTATGATTTCCTATCATTCATAGAAATATTTCTATAAGTTTCCCTCATTCCCATTCAGCTTCTACTTCTCAATGGCTCCAAAAATTGTAGTATTCAAAACCCCAAAAGAGTTCAAACGACCTAGAATTTGAGGAGGAACTTCCACAACTCAAGCTTCTACCTTTAGAGGTGGAACCTCATCCAAGAGAGGTAATCTTCAAGGACCTAAGGTATTTCCTTTTCCAATCCTGATATGAATGTTGAAGAAGAAGAAAATATAGAAAGAAATGAATAAGGAAAAAGGAGGTTTGATTTAAGCACTCTGCCAGTAGAGGTTGATAGAAGAAAGGTTTCTATTGCCAAATTTGAACCAACAGATTTACCTGTATATTACTTTGGTAGTGAGGATAGAAAGTTTAAATTTTATATATCAATGCTTAGAAGACTAGCCCATATTCAAAAGAAGATAGATTTAGATTTTCTTAATAAATGCAAATCTGATATCCGATCTCTGTTAAACTATCAAGAATGGACTGAATTGATGGAATATGAGACACCCATATCAGAGAGTTGGTTCTCATTTTCTATTTCAATTAGAAACCCAATTCCTATGAGTCAATGGTAAAAGGTTTTGAAATTAACTTTGGAATATATGATTTATCATCTAAAGAATACCTTGGAGAAATTCTAGGAGTGCAAGCCATAGAAGATGAGGATGAATTGAAGAAAGAAGAAATTTTCAACATTTTGTCCACAGGTACATTTTACACATTTGCTCACACATATATGAGGACAAATGACTTAACCATTAAGCTTAAGATGCTGAGAAAAGTATTAGAAAACATGTTTAGACCTAAGCTTAGAGGAATAGAGTAGGTGATAGCAATGGAAGCCAAAGTATTATAGAAAATATGTAATTATCAAAAAGTCAGCCTGACAAGACTAATGTTCACTACATTTGAATACATGCCATAGAGAACAGATCATATATTTTCACATGGAGTATGGCTAACTTGGATCTTTGAGCATTTCCATATTCCTTTGAATGGAGAATCTAGTCTGTATATGTCATCTCTCAAAAAGAACTGGGTAGGAGAAACATTGTTGAAGAGAATGGGAATCAAAATTTCAGACTATATGGCAGAGATGGCTGAAAAGAATGAGAGAGAAATGAAAGAAGAAAATGAGAGTGAAGAAGAGAAAGATGAAGGAATACCCTCATATGAAGAAGAAGAAATGGAGGAAATGGGTGAACAGGAACAACCAACTGATATGGATAGTCCCATTACAAAAAGATGGACTTCACCTCCTAGGACTTCACCTGAAACTATCATTCCCAAGTCATCTGCATATATATTGCTATCTTTAGAAGTGAAGAATTGAGAAAGGAGGTAGGAGAATTAAGAAAAGAGTTAGGAGAAGAATTAAATGATTAGAAAAGAGCATAGGAAGAAACAACAAAGAAGATAAACATTCTTCTCTCACATTATGAAACACCCAGTATACACATAGACTCGATCCTACTTCATCCACTATTCTAGCTCATGACACATAGGATAATCCCAAAATAAAATTTCCAATAGAGGAGCTTATTTCTACCTGAGATGTTATTTAGGGGGAGTTTACTTCAACTATGTCTCCTATGGATCCTCATGTCTAGACTTCCGATTCCTTTGGGATTGCATGTTTTGGGGGGAACAAAATGTTAATGAAGACATTATATGTTTTGAAATTTATTTTAAGTGTTGAAATTTTCTGATAACTTATATGATTACTTTTATGATTCTAATTGATAGATGATTAACAACTGTTTACATGGTAAAGTTTAAATGTTCTTTAACAGTTTTTTTATAAGGTTTGAAATAGCTATTGATGAATCAATATTATCTATTATGATTTTATTTAACATAATAATAAACGCTTAAAACTTGCTTACATTTTTAAGTTTCAAAATACAAAACTGCACAATATTTGAATGTTGCCTCTTAATATATCTATATTCTACGTATTGATGAAATTACTTTTTATTCTATGTTTATGGAAACCATTTGAAAAGCATCAGACTTAGGCATTTTAAGTGTTGATAAAAACACATTCTCACCATGTTATCCAAAGTACATCTGTGAAAATATCTAAATCAATCTTGTTTTCACCATGCATGATCATGATAACTATTGATTTTAAAGTTTAAATGGAAAACTTCATTATGCATCAAACAGAATAGATCCACAACATCTTTTCCTGAAGCCTTGCCTTCATTGATTTATAAGTTTTCAATGAGATTTATTTGAATGATTCACATAATATAAATGAGTATATTTTATTTCATGATCATCATTATGCTTGGGATGAATCCAACCAATAACAGACATGTTCCTTCATGTATGTATCATTTTAAACCCAACAAGACAAGGGGAGTGTTATCCTTTAATAATAATTACAAAACCCCTTTCCATATATCTTGACTCTTTTTAAATAATGACAAAAGGGGGAGAAGAATTGAGAAAAATTATTTTAATTGATAAGACTTGCATTGGTTTATAATGATAATAATTTGTCAAACTTGTTTTAGTCTATCATGATAATAATTTGCCAAACTCCAAAGGATTATAAATTTAAATTAGATAGGGGGAGTTTGCAAATACAAAAGGAGCATTAGCACATTTCTTAAATGTCCCAAGTCTTCAAGTTTTGTCATTATCAAAAAGGAGGAGAATGTTAGGTTTATTGGATGACAACAAAACCTAGTTTAGACTTGATCTATGCTAATGATGATTTTAGTCTAGGAAGCCTAAAATGAAGATAAATATGCTTGGCATAAATAATCATTATTACAACATTTGGAATACAAGCATATTATGTAAATTGTTTTAAAGAATCTAATCTAGGAAGCCTAAAAATGAAGACAAGTATGCTTGGCATAAATAATCATTATTGCAACATTTTGAATGCAAGCATATTATGTAAATTGTTTTAAAGAATGAAGTATTCATTATGATCCATAGTTCATTGACTTTGCTTGTTATATATTGGATTACAGATATATCATGTGCTTCATGAAGCTATCACTTTAAGCTTTCATTAAAAAATATAATATGTGATTTATCCATGTTCTACAACTTTTGAAAATTATGTGTGGATGAATACATTTTGATAAGTGTGCTTCATAGAAGATATTCTTTACATGAAAAAGAAATTATGCTTAAATGATCTATCCATACTCTAACTTATGTATACCATATGTGGATAAATTTATTTCGATTTATGATGATTGATGTCCAAGTTTCATAAATGGCAAAGTGCAGAAATGTTGTATGCAGGACCGGAGTCACTTACCACAGCCTACTGTGGATACCACTTGTGTCGCAGTCTCCTGCAGATACTGCCTGCGGACGGACAGCAAGATGCATCTGGAAGTTTTCCCAAAAAATGACCATAGCCACTTGGACATACCACCTACCATATTGCCTGGCGGACAGTCACTTGGTGCAGCCTCTTGCCACTACCACCTACCGACTTCCAAAATTTGAAAATCCGAACATTGCAAGTCTCAAAACGGTCATATTTTTGAAGTTTTATTTAAAAAAGCAAAGGATGACTCAAGGTTGAAGAAGCAAGGGGATTGAGCTTGAAACCTTCTACAAATCTTTGCATCCCTAGGCCAAGAGCTTCAAACTTTAAATATCTTCCAAGAGCTTTATTTTTTTGTATCTATTCAAGGCTTACTTCTTCCATATATCCTAGGGAGATCTTATGTGCTACAAAGAGTTACTCAAAGACTAAGTTTTCCCAAAGATCATCAAGGAGCTTGAGGGTTCTAATTTTCAAAGGCGAATCAACTAGTCGAATACCCATTCAAGTCCTCCAAGTATTTTTGCTCCAAGTGCTACCAAGATTAAAGAGCTTCAAGGGCTACATCAACATTTTCTCAAGGGAGTATGACATCATTGTAATGTGCTTATCAGTTTATTATTTATTTTTGTGCTTTAAATGTGTGTACTCATTAGCCTAGATAGAGGCATATCTTTGTACACAAAGTACTTATAATGGTAGAGTTTCTAGTTAAGTCATAAAACTAGAGTTATGCCCCCTGGAGATGGAATCTTAAAGAGCATGGGAGCACTAGTTATGCCCCCTGGAGTTGGAATTCAGAAGTGTTGGGAGCACTAGTTATGCCCCATGGACTTGGAATCCAATAGAGTGCTGGGAGAGCTATGTTTATGCCCCCCTAGAGCTAGAATTTAGAAGAGTACTAGGAGCACTACTTATACTTCTACTATGAATATAGTAGAATCCAATACATAAGGTGTGTGTTCTTGGAAGAGTGGATGTAGGGACAGGGTACCCGAACCACTATAAAAATCTTATTATTTGTGTGTTTGATTGCTATACTATTTATGCATTTTATTGCTCTATTATTCATCTTATATTGCATAGCGCACAAGCATTTAAATGGGAAATTGAGTTCACTAGAGTTAAGTAATAATTTTTATACATGGAATTCACCCTCCCCTCTTGGGTTAAGCCACCTTATGGGAACGGACATTAATATGTATGGAGGTGTAACCTAACCCAAAATTGGGTTATTTATAGAGGTTTTAAGGTGGAAACAAAATAGGAGGAGAATAGGTAGCAACTTTAGGGACTCTTTGGAGGAGACAAAATCTAGCAAGGGAGACTTGAAACAGAAACTATTGTCAATGAAAGAGAGTGCTACCTAAAGACATTCATTCTATTATCTTTTTAGTTCTTTTTCAATTCTTTTCCTTTAGAATCATGTCTAAGATAATGTTTATGGTTTCTTTTAATTATATTATGGGCTAAACATTTTATTCTAGGGTAATGATGTAGCCGGATTATGAATATTCAATTTAATTCAATTCCATGTTCATTCGTTATATATTTTGAGTGTTTAATCTGACTTTGATGCTTATGAAAGTGTGCATGCCCTTTTTACATGATTTAAAATTCAATTTAAGGTTGAGAAGTGATAATTGAATTAAACCATAGTTAAATACCATAAGATTGTCATGATGATAGAGATATCCATGAGGTTTGTGTAACACCATGAATTTCTTGTTCTTAATGCATCTTGGTTAGTTTAAAATTTTCACAAAGATTTATAAATTTTGCTAGCTTAGATAGACCATTATGACTTGAGAAAGAATAATAATTAAAAAAGAGAAATTCATTATCAATATAGGAATAAACATTGAATGATTAAATTGGATGAGAACTGAATAAGATTAATCTGATGAACTTGGAAACCCTAGATGTCTTAAACATAGATTCTCTACTTGTGTAGATTTGTAATCTTACAAATTACTATTAGTTTAGATTTTCTTTTCTCTTTTCAAACCATTAGTTGATTATTCAAAGAAAATTCAGAGTTAAAGTAATTTGGTACTTGGTAAACTTAGTCCTCATGGGAACGATATCTTACTTACACTTTATTACTTATTGGTGACACACGCACTCGCATTAAGAAAAATCTGCAACATTTATTCAAAAGTTTTTTCAGAACTCTAAGCATGTACATATCATAATTTTTCTTGCTTAGTGCACCAAATCTGAACTCTAAAAATTTTCATCTCACTTTTAGAACTCTAAAATTATATTTCAGAGCCTCTGAAGGTTAGGTTTTGCATGTTCAAAGATTCACCTTTAGAACTCTAAAGTTACTAAGTTTAGAACTCTAAAATGGTTCAGCACACACTAATGCCAGTTCAAAACTCTAAAGTTTAACTTTAGAACTCTGAAGATTGGGCACAGGTTTTTCAGAGATCGCACTTTCAGAACTCTAAAAATTTGCTTCCAAACTTTGAGAATTCTCTGCATGATTGAAATGGTTCATCTCCCACTATTTTTCAAAGCTTTTAAAATCTTTTTGAACCATTCAAACCCCCATTTCCATTCCTAGCAAGAACGCTTCATATCCCAAAACCCTCAAAAACCTTTTCCTAAAACTTGAAATCCTCAAATCTGAAATCTCTTTATTACACAAATGAAAAGAATGAAGAGGATAAGCAAATCTATGGGATCAGAATCTAAAGAATCAAAAGGAGGAAGGAAGAGGTAACTAGTTGCAGAGGAAGAAACTCCAAGCAAAAAGGGTAAAATAGAAGATTACACTTTAAAGGTAATTTTCAACAACAAAGATTCTATGTATCAAAGATTTTTAAACTTTTTTGAGAATAAGAGAGTCATGAGAGGAAGAATATTCAATTCCAATATTTTTGGAGAAAAAGGGTTGAATTTAGAATTATCAAAATTGATCAAATATCAAGAATGGGGAGAGTTTCTCTGTTACAAGGATAAATGTTACACAAGAAAGGTGTGAGTTTGGTTATCTACTATGATAATAGCACTAGAAAGTCAAGCATAGGGAAAATAAAGACAGATATTAGAGAAACCTTCAAACTACCTATAGTTGAAAGTGGTGAAGTTGAATGGCCCAAAACAAGGGCAACTTTATTTATAGACCTAATAGGAGGAGAAATAAGCGAGAAAGAAAACTATCTTCATGCTAGTTATCAAGATTGGTATTTGAAGATAACTCACATATTAACTTTCAGTAACATTCATTCAAAGCTAGGATGATCACACTAAATATCAGAGAAACATGCAAAAATATTATGGGCATTGAACAATTCGAAGATAGTGGATCTTGCTCAAATCATTTCTAACCATCTCTACATGGTCGAAACTAACCAAAGGTTTCCAATACCTTATGGAATGATTCTCACAAAATTTTTGAGAGATGTCAGAATAGATCTCTCTAGAGAAGATGGAGAGAACCATCCAAGGCTAAAAATGTAATTTGGAAAATAATAATCAAGAAGATGGGCTTCAAACAGATAGTACAAGGCTGGATTTCAAAGAAGCCAAAGAAATTAAATGAAAAGAATAGAAACTCCTAGAGAAGACGAAATTAAAGTAGAAGAAGTAGCAAAAGAGAAGAAAATTGAGAAGAAGATAGAAGAGAAGATGGAGAAAATGAGACAGTCAGAGAGGAAAGCCAAATAGTAGTAGATCCCTCTCAGGCTAGGCCAACCATACCTACCAAATCTCATTAAACCACTCCATCAAGACCCAGCCATCCAGCTCTATCAAGCATCCCTGGCCTCCATCAATTCCAAACTATCATAGGAAATAAACTCACCATTCACCTAGAGCCTTTACAAAATATAACTTCTTTCTCAAAGGATGGATAAACTTGAGGAGTCAGTACACCTTAAGTTGGACACTCTCATCTCTTTGCTTGAGTCTACTCAGGCTCAAACCATGCCTCATCCATCCAAACCACTTCATTCTCATTCCTCTTCAACATAATCATTTCCTTTCCAGCACACTCACAAAACCCCATCACCTTTTAGTCCATCACATTTCTCGTCACTATCTAAATTTTAGCCCAAAGAAGTTCAGACTCTAGCCATTGTTCCATTCAAACCCATATCATTCCCATGTTAGCAAGCATCTCCATCTCCCACAAAGTTAGTTCCACATCTGCACTCCCCTGCAAAGCTAACATCCATCAGCTCCTCACCTAATTTTTCTGAAACTAAATCATATATATCCAAACTTGCACCCATTCCAAAATAAGAATCAATTCTAATAGATCCTATTTTCATTCCATTGTAGGAATACATGTCCAAAATGAAAGCAAACTCTTATGTCTTCAAAGCAGCTAGAGAAAAATTCCATACCACTGGGGAGTACACCAAACTTGAGGATATCCACTACCCCTACCCGGATTTAGAAGATGAATCCTATATGTCTAGGTTAGGAATTATTCCCACACTCCAACTAGATCCTGTGTCATTTTTCTAGTCTCAATAGTTTCAATTTCAGTTATAGCAACAAAACTCCAAGTCTCTTCCACAACTCCTCCTCAACTAGCAACTCCATCTACTCATTCCACAGAACCACAAACTTCCACTAGTCTTCCTCCATAAGCTTCCAAACCAGCAACACAAATTCCATTTCAAACTCCCACCATCCAACCTCCATCGCTTACAAAATGCAATCCTCCAACCCCATTCAAAGTTGTTAACAAGATTGAAATGACTTCCCAAGAGTTTCAAGCTTGAAAAGAAATCAAAAAATTCATATATGCTTGGAAGATCAGGCTTGAAGTTTTTAGAGTAAGGCCTATTAATGATATCAACATTAAGTTTTATGAACTCAGGGTCATCAACGTGTGGGAATGGAAGATACAAATAGATAAAACTTGCCTTTTGAGCTTTCAATTCATAGGAAGCATGTTTATTTATCTTTTGTTTGTGCTTAATTTCTTCTTCTGTTAATCTTATCTTTTTGTTAAGTTTTATTGGTAGTGGAATAGAGATATCAAGAGGTACAAGTTTTTTAGGATCTTTTGTGGAAGTGAGATAGAATTTTCTAGGAAATATAGAGGTGCTTTTCCTTTTTCACCAAGATTGAATTTCCAAGTTCTAGTAATGGAGCTATGAGGATGAGTGGTTCTGTGGGGCACACTTAATGAAAGATGAGTATTTTTCTTTAAGGTGGCTTTTTTATGGTTTTGAGAATTTGAGCGAGTTGTATTTCTGAATCAGAGAGTGCTTCAACTGATTTAGATGGAGATGAATTTGAAGGTGTGGAGATTTAAGAGTTATGAGTTATGTGAACAAAAGATGAGTGATGGGAGTTAGTGGATAAAGGGGAAGTGGAGGAATGAGTGCACCTGATTGGTGAAATAGGTCTAGTTCTATGGGTTAGAAAACGTTTTGGGGATGATTGTATTTGATCTTTGATGGATTTGGCTGAGGAAATTAGAGTGTCTAGTTTTCCATCCATTGAATCCATCATACCATTGAGAGCTAAAAAGAATGTTTCAACATTAATAAGTCATCTCTCTAGGTCTTTTGGAATAGGATGAGTTAATGAAGGTGAGTTAGTTGGTTTGAATGATTTTGGATAGTGAGGTGGAGATGGTGCAGCTATTGCCTCTCCTTCTATTGCTACTGAGCTTAAATGTACATATTCCTATTGTTGATCCCCTGATCTTTCTTCTTCATTACTTATTCTTTCTACTATAGGATCTTCATTTTTAATTCTTGCACTCTGCTATTAAGGTAACTTCCTCCCTTTCCTCTTTAACTGATTCAACCCTTTCTTCTTCTTCTTCTTCTTCTCTAACCCTTTTTCCTACCTTCTTTGCTCTCTTAGTTACCACTCCTTCTGATGAAATGGATATCCCCATTCTTTTTAGTGTCACCATGTTAATCATGTCTAAATACTTGAATTCTTCTGGTATTTCATGTGATAGATTCACCTCTACCTTTCTTAATATTTTGGTCATTGCCATTCCATAGGGTAGAAGGAGTCTCGATGATGATTTTACTTAATGAAGTTATTCAGACATGAGTTTAGCTAGATCTAGCTTCTTCTTGTATTTCAGTGCACACAGAGTCCTTACATCCCTTTCTGAAATGTCATCCCTAGTTCCAATCTTAGGATATACATTATTGCTTATGATATTGTAAGCAAGCCTCAAATTTACATTTAGATTCTTAAGGTTGAGACTTTTTACATCATCCCCTATAGTTATCTCGGTTAGCTGTGGAAATAACTCTTTCCTGGGTGTTGGTAACTCAAATGTCTGCATTTCAATCATGGGGAGATTTAAGCATTCTTTGATGCTTTCATGTGACATCTATATTTTCTTATCCCCAATCCAGGACTTCTTTATCTTAGGATCATAGTTGCAAAGAAGCATTTTCACCATTCTTGAATGACATTTAGCTTTGCAACACATGAATTCATTCCACCCTTGGAAACTTATCCAACTACATACTTCCATCTTCATTTCTTTAAAGAAATCAAAATTAATATCCTTTCCTTTTAGTACCTTCCTTTGGTTATACATGCTCATAAACTCATGATAGCTTTGTTTATCATTTCGAAAGGTTACCTCAAGAAGCTAGTGTCTATGAAACCTTAGTTTGTGAGATGACTACATCTTTTCTGATGCTTCTCTATCCCTTCTTCTACTGGATGTAGATGCTAAAGTCATCTCTGCATTCCTTGAATCTGCCATCTCTATTAATCAAGGTTATAGGGTTTTGATGTGGAGGAAATTAGGAGATTTTTGGCAATGAGATGAGCAGGGGAAAATTGTGCCAAGATGATGAGGAGTGGAGAGGAAAACAATGGGATTTGAATCACCTTCTTCTAAAAAGGGGAATTTTATCACCAATAGTGAATGCGAGAGATAAGTCTAAGACAAAGTTAAAAGAAGGTTTTCATTGAGTACATCCTCGAGAGCTTTAGACAAATTAGGTGGCTTTAGATAATCCTACAGACAAAGTGGTTACTTCATCTGTGGGCAAATATGAGATAATGGAGTGTTAATTTAGTTTTGATTTGAGATAAGCATGATTGTCTGAGGAGAGAATATTGGTTCTGTTATGATTAGAGGTCTTTAATTTATGAAGATTTGAGTGATTAACCATTTTTATAAGCGAATCAATGAAGCATGTATAAATGATTCAGAATAATATACTTTCAATTTTTATAGGTACTTTCATGGCATTTAAGATGATATACTATCAACCAAGTAACATTCAAATCACATATGAATTTCTTGAAGATTTGAGAATTTGGATTAGAAAGTTACCTCATTTTCTTGAACTACTAAGATATTGAAAAAATGCTTGCTTGAATGTCTTTAGTTCCTCTTGATTCTCCTTAGATGCTTTTTTGTAAGCCCTTGAATTTTGGTATAATACTGTATTAATAATTCAGGTATAGTAATGAGTGAAGTTTGGTAAGTTTATA
>JAYJMB010058609.1:45965-72972 GCA_036873735.1 Pouteria campechiana | reverse complement strand
ATGTTGTGGTTGAAATTATCAGTGTAACAGCAGATAGACGATATGGAGAGAGAGAGAGAGAGAGAGAGAGAGAGAGAGAGAGAGAGAGAGATTTGGGTTTGGGGGTTCTAATCTGATTAGTTCCCTTGTATTAAACGAGTTGTAAGACAAGACTATCAGATGGCACCTTGAGTGATGAAACATAGCATGGCATTACGATTATTCTGGAACATTTGGTTGTATATTTTTTATGAAAAATCTGTTGGCTACATCTTCTCATTTCTTTGCAACTTTTGTTCACTTCCTTTGGCATCAGCAAGTTTTTAGAGAATTTTCAGCCATGTTTGGTCCAAGATCAGCATTTTGGATAACTCAACAATAGGCCCACTTGTTCTGACATTAGGTTTGGAGGCGAAGCACTTGTATACTGGATTTTCATACAACCACTCTATAATCTGATCTTCTTTACATTGGTGTTAAACATTTCACATAGTATTCGGACAATTCTAGATGAAGAATTCAGTTAAACATCCATTAATTTGCAGCAATAGTGCAAGCCATGTGTTTATTTCCCATTAAAATACTTCATTCCAGTTCCTTATTGTTTATATTTTGTGGTTTTGTGGTTGAATTGACCTGTATCCTCTGTCAGCTTTGTGCTTACAGGTTGCTACGACAGGCTTGGAAGGTGAGCTTTTCCATCAAGCTTTCATAACTTCATTTGTAGACCCTATTTAGTGCAGACTACTGTTATCAGAACCAGACCGGTGGTTGAACTGGCCAGGTGTCTGGTCCATGACCCAACTGGTTCGACCTGCTGGTTCAACCGAATGAACTTTTTTTTTTCTTTTGAAAAAAATTAAAAAAAAATGATACAACATGATTTTGAAAAATCTAAACTATAAATATTAATCTAAATATGTAGATCTTTTATTATAATGCTATATTACTTTAATTCATCCTTTTATTCTATTAAAAATATTAAAATTAAATTTTTTTTATTGAACCGAACTAGGCTAGATCGAACCAGTCAGTTGACTGGTTCATGGTTGGACCAGTTCAACCAGCCAGTCCAGTCCGGTTTTGATAACATTGCTGCATGCATATATATTTGTTGCTATTACTTCTTAGCAAGTGGAACTCAGCAAACGTGATCAGAAGGATGGTCTGGTCCTGATTTATCAGGGTACCTATACCATCGAAATGTGCCCAGTCTGCCTAAGGGAACCTGACTTGCTGACCCAGATCATTGACTTGATTGGCCACACCATATGCTGGATGCTATAAGTCCCTCATTTTGGCACTAACCTGTTGGTCCCCAGCAAGCTGAAGCCATAAAATAGAGCATGACCTGTGATTGAGGTGGGTGCAGATGTTGGTGGTCTTGCACTCACAAACCCACAGTACGGCCCACCATACTGATGGTTTGCATCTCATATGATGCTGCATGTATCTGATATTTCACTTTTGAGTGGCAGGGTATGGAAATCTGGTGGATTATGCTCGCACACTCTAGTTGGCCACAGTGATGCAATTACTTCTGTCAGCATCATCAATCCAAAAGGTGTTTGGCAGCTGCACATTCATTATTTTGCTCTTACCATGTTAAATGAAAAATACAAAAGAAGAAGAAAAGAAAAAACAGAGAGAGAGAGAGAGATGAACTTATCTCAGTATTCCTATCTAGTGGATGATTGTGCTTTATGATGGCACGGAGTCTACCATGGGCTGGGAATACTAATACTGCATAAGTATGATCTTTAAGCATAAATGTGTTATTTATCAATGTGGCACGTGGGTTGGATTTGGATTTGTACTGTCTAAAAGAAGAAGAAAAGAAAAAAAGAAATGAGAAAATAAAAAAGAGATGAGCTTATCTCAGGATTCCTGTCTAGTGGATGATTGGGCTTTATAATGGTGCAGTATCTACTATGGGCTGGGAATACTAATACTGCAGAAATATGATCTTCAACTTCAACCATAAATGTGCTATGTATCAATGTGGCATGTGGGTATTGGATTTGGATTCGTACCATCTATGATGGCCAATATGGTAAATGCTTCATAGCCAGAACATCTAGCTGCATCATCATCATTTTGGCCAGGCTTTTCCAACCTAATGACTGTGGCTCATGGGCACACATGATAACCAGAAAACTACATTCAGCAAGCATGTGATTGCTCAAAAGATAAGTGTGATGACCTATTTCTAAGATAAGATGTGCCACAAGAGGACCATCATATGAGCATAGTGTATCCGGAATACTGTTCAATGCTATCACATGGGGTCAATTCCTGTTGGGCCCTTGAAGACAAGGTGCCTTTAACAAGTTCTCTTATATTTCTTCTTCTTCTTCTTTTCATACACCTTATGTTATTGATTGATTATTGTGCTTAATGTCATTTGCATTTGCATTTGCATTTGCACCTATATATTATTCGTCAATGGGTATGCATGACAGAAAGCTAATGTCTTTATGCAGCATGTGTGTCCAAAATAATGCTTCTCTCTTATTTATTCAATTAATGAACGGTCTTGTGCATTTGCAGGTGGTGAAAGTGGCACTGACTTTTGCTTTGTCACTGCTTCAAAAGATCGCACATTGAGACTTTGGAAGGTATGGCATGACTGTTGTTCTCTCTTTTGTTTTTTATGTAATGATTGGCTCATCACTTTTTTTGTTGGGTGCGCCAGCTACTGTACTAATTTTCCTTTTACACTTCTAAAGTTTGATGCAGCTGACACTTTGAACCATCATACAAACATTACTGCATTTAAAGTTCTGAGAGGGCATGCATCTTCTGTGCAAAGCATCTCAGCAGAGCCTTCGGGGGAGATGGTCAGAACTTCTTTCATTATGATACTTAAATGTGTCAAAGAGATTTTCCCTAAGAGGATTGATTACTCCAGAAAAAAATGTTGTGAATGTCATAAACTTGTTTATTAGGCGATCATAGTCATGTGATTTGCAGTTCAAATGGTATCATATATGTAGGCAGTGGAAATAGTAGCCCCTAACTGCTATTTAAATGAATCAAATGATTACTATATTAATCTTATGCTCTGTATAAGTATAGACTATAGTGAACTATATGTCTCATTCATGTCTCATTCTATCATCATTAACTGCAAAATGGCCCAAGATTGCCTTAGCATGAAGATTTTATTTTATCTTTTTTCATTCTGCACAAAAATTTGGAAAAAAACAAGTCCAGATTTTATTTTTGTTGCTCCATGGAATCAAGTCTACACTCATGAAAGGTGCAAAAGACAATTTCCAAAGAATTGATTTTCTGTCATTTGCAACAGTTCTAAAAGGCAAACAACAAAGAAGACAAGAATCCTTTTCATCATATCATCATGACATGAAAGCATTACATAGGGATGATTAATTACTTTATTATTATACTTTTTCAGATCTATTTTCTTCTTTTTCATTTTTGGTTTTGATCTTCTCCGAAGATTAGAAAAAATGTATGATTTATGATACTATTTGCAGTCGATATGATTTTGTCTGTTAGAATATGGTAGCAGCTTTGACGACACTAGATTGCTGGTTGTCATCTAAAGCCCAGCCGTGATTATCATTGGCTAAAATCGTGGTTGATGTGCTTACCAATCAGGCTATTTATGAATGTGAATGTAGACCTGTTCTGGCGGTCAACCATTCAATGCAACCTTATTGAGAAACTCAGTGCATTCTTGCTGTTTGGGCCCATCTTCATGATCAAAAGAAACATAATTTGACTATCATTCTCAACATCATCCATTTCCCTAGAATGCGTGAAATTATTTTGATCAGAGACTTGTATGGGCCACATCATTTAAGCAATTATAAAATCATGTGTAAAATATGAAATTACTCAGATAGATCTGCTTGAGCATTTATAAAATTACATAGAACCATCTATCTAGATGAGAAGAATACTTTGAAAGGTATGCGTGCCTGATTAGATGCCTGTGGGTCTCTCAAGCAATCAAACAATTTTAATGGGTCAATATTTACTCTCAAACATTATCAATATTATGGCTTGTGTGAGTCTTTAATTGAAATATTCATTGTGTTCCTAGCTAAAAAAGTGATGATAAAAATGATGGATGGATTGGATGCCATTGAATTGTCAATATGGACCCAAGCAGTGAGGTTGCATTGGTTCACTCAATGAAACATTTTGCTTTGAATTAAAACTCCTATTCTGTTTTAACTATCAATCTTCCTAGTGCATAAATTTTTTGCTTTTCTAAGGAGCAGACTGACCATCTTCAAGAATTGACTGAATTTCCATACTTTTGCTGTAACATTGTTGTTGTTCATCTTGAAGCAAATACCATAGCAGGGATCAAACTTGGATAATATACTTAGATTTGGAAGTTTCAATTTATTTCTCATCCCCTGATACTGTGGTGCTAGGCATATCTCATGCTTTTGTGTTTGTTACACTTGTCTAGATATGCTCAGGTTCCTGGGACTGTTCTATCAAGTTGTGGAAAACAGTTTCTGATGTAGATGGTGATTCCGTGTTAAAGAAGCGAAAGGTTGATGCTGAAACAACCTCACATGAAGAACCCCAATTGGAGGTATTGCGGCATTTGAATCGATACTGAGGAAATTTGCATCTCTAACAACATTTTGAAGTTGAAAAATACAGTAGACAAACATCCTAAATTTGTTTCTGTTCACCTTCGTTACTTATACAGTCTTTTTGTCCAACTATGTGGCAGTATTTATTGCTGTCCAACTTGTTATAAATAAGATCTTTTGGCCCAAGCATGTGGCAGTGAAGATTGTACCTGATAAATGGAGTGAATATAACATAGAAAATAAAGAGGTCCCCATATCAACTCATCCTGGACAAAGTCAATATGAATTGACTTGACTGTTCAGCCTGAGCCACCCAAATTTTTTACCATGATTACAAGTCAAGTTTTTATGTATAAATGTCACCATGTGGAGAGAGCTGCTGATGTCTCAACCATTCTTATTATTTCTGTTATACGTTAATTAAGTGGCTGCTGAAATCAGGTTTCAACAGCCAAGGTCAATGGCAGTGCCACTCATTGCTGTTATGGGTGGCTTGCATAGACTTGCGACTCTTATCTCGGTCCCGGAAAGTTAACCAGCTAGGTTTTTGTAGATCTTGCAGTGGTTGCAGCATAGGAATGTTGAGTGGATGTGCCAGGGTCTTGTGTTGTGGTCTGTGGATATTGAAATTTTGATTGGGTTGGGCCCCAACCCATCCCATAATCCACCTTATTTTCAGCTGACCAAAACCGACTTGTTGGGTTCCAGGATGTAGTTTTCCTGTTTATTTTTTAGTCGGTACATCTTTTGTTTCCCTTAGACATACTTCTTGTGGTCTCGAGTTGTTTTTGCATCATGACAATCTGTTTCTATTCACCAAGATGTTTTATTTTTTATCAGGGGGATGCTGTATCATCACTGGAGGGTCACAGACAATGCGTTTCTTCTGTCATCTGGCCGGACCAGGAAACTATATATTCTGCATCTTGGGATCATTGTGTCAGAAGATGGGATGTTGAGACGGGCAAAGATTTCTTAAACCTGGTAGATGATGAAACTACGGTGGAAAATTTTCTCTAATGCATTGTCTTTTTCAGATGCAAATTGGGAGGAAATCATTTATTATTATTTTTGCTAGCATGCATTGAGCTTGGCAAAGCTTTGGAACTTTGTGTTTGAATAGTCAAATGAGGTTTGCAACAGTCTTTCAGGTGACATACATGCAGCAGTTGAGTTTGCCTTGCTAAGATCTCTACAAGTTATGACCTTCTCCCCTGAACCAATGATATGCCAAATTTTTGAAGATCCTAGTAATGCCAAATCTAATTTTTATGTTAGTGCTTGCTCAGTTGCTCTGGAACAAGCAACATTTTATTGTGTAAGTTTCTCTGCATAAAAAAAAGGAAGTTGAAGTTCTCAGATTTCTTGAAATAGAGGATTCAAAAATTGTCTGGTCCAAGCAACACCTTGAATATTGTTGTAACAGCAATTCACTGTGAGTTGTAATATTCATGTATCCTTGCATGCAGGTTTGTGGGAAAGCTCTTAATTGCATTGATGTTGGTGGGGAAGGCTCTGCTCTCATTGCAGCTGGTGGCTCTGATCCTATCCTCAGAATATGGGATCCCCGAAAACCAGGTTTTCTGATTGAAGACTATCATATTAATGGACAATTTGATATTCTCTTCTTTTATTTCTTTCTTATAATTTCAATTCAACAAAATCCCTCTTTTCTGCAGGAACATTGGCTCCTGTCTTTCAGTTCTCTTCTCATTCATCTTGGATCACGGCCTGCAAATGGCATGCCAAGTCATGGTTTCATTTGATTTCAGCATCTTATGATGGGAAAATAATGTTATGGGATTTGAGAACAGCGGTAATGTCTCTGCTTTAATAAACATATGTGCTAGTTATATATTTGAGCTTCCAAGGCATGAAACATGACTAGGAAGTATGTCAGGCACATGGCTCCACCTGAGTCTCCAATGTAGTAAGAGTACACCAATTGTTTTTTATTTTTATCTTAGGCATATATTTGAGAACCATTTTTCAATTGATCAGTTGAGATATTTCAAACATTGGATCTTATTTTTGGTGGATCTCACATTTTCAAGCTCTTGATCAATTTATTTTGTTTGTTGTAAAGAGGAGATTTGGTCGTAGAGAAGAATGGTCTTCCTGCTGTTATACACTAACATGCCAGACAATCAGCTCAAGACCTGCCAAGCTCAAATTATAATTCGTTCTGAAATCTAGGCCAGCTCACAAGTGTAGAGAAGTACTGTCTTTGCTTGGTTTTGGCCTCAATGTAAAAAGGCTAGGTGAATTGTCCTATGAATTAGTATACTTTAAAACAAGACATGGGCTTCAACTATGCCCTATTACCAGGTTCAAGTGCAGTCCTTGAAAATTCACACCTGGATGGCACCCAAACAACACTATCTACTCCTGCCTCCTCTTCCCCCTCGCTCCCCTCCCTTTCTTTTCTGATCCTCTGAAATCTGATTGCAGTTTCTACACAAACTTGTTTATTAAGTTTTCACATTCATCAAGTTTTTTCCCTGTTAAGATTGATTTAATGGTCTCCAATGTAAGCATTTCTTGCAGTGGCCTCTGGCAGTAATTGAATCTCACAAAGACAAGGTAGTGCCTTCTTATCGTTTGGCTGTGCCTTTTTCCCCTATAGATGATTTTTTATCCTTTCATTCTCTGCCTTTTATTTCTCGTTATGATTGGACTCAGAAGATGGTGAACATCTGGACAACTTTGTGAAAATGCAGGTACTATGTGCTGACTGGTGGAAGGGTGATACTGTGGTCAGTGGTGGTGCCGATTCAAAGCTTTGCATTTCTTCTGGAATTTCTATCTAGTAAGTTGCTTCCTGGATACTTCTAAGGTCTGTTATGTTCAGTGTATGGTTTTCCCTTGCACATTCTCCATAAGGGTCTTTAGATATCTTCATAGTCAAACATCCAGTCCATGGTCACGTTGGTTCAATTTGTCTGAACTGGATTAAGCAGTTCAACATATTTTTTTTAAAAGATTTTTTTAAATAATATAAAACAAATCTAGAAATTTAAACTGCTGATCTCATTCTAAATACATACATCTTTCATTACTTAATTCGTGTTTTTAGTTCACTGATAAAATAAAATTTTAGAATATTGTGTTTTCATATCAAACCAGACTATTCCAGACCGGTCAAGCAATCATTCACAGTTTGACCAGTTGGACCATCTGGTATGGTTGCTAACAGTCCCCTAGAAGCATGAAGCTCCAGTTGTGTGTAGAGTGAAGCCCACCAATTATTTATCTTGCCATCCATATGATGGCCAGCTGTTGGTGAGGTCATTTGAAGAGCCAGTCTGCATTTAATCCGATATGGGTCAGGACTCAGGCCCCTAATCCTTCTTGTTTTGCTGATTAAGCTTGGTGTATCAGGCACAATCTCATTCAGTAATCATTAAAATGTGTTTATTATCTAGCGTTAATAGAAAACATGCTGAAAGTAGTAAAAATATTTCTTTATCAATCAGACCTTCGAATGAAGGTGAAGCCAATTTTAGATGGCAAATTTCTCATGTAATTCTTGGGTCCTTGGTTTGTTCTAGGTTGGCACATTATCACCAAGACATGCTTCTAAAATCTAATAGAAAAAGTACTCCTCCCAAACATTAGGTTCTTTTTTGCTGTTATGAGTGTGATTTGAATCTTAGAGTCTCAGGTGTCAGAAGTCTTGAGTTGTGGGTTTTGCTAAGCCTCTAGAGGCTTATGTACCAACATACCTCACATAAGTCTGTTTGATTCTGCTGGTCAGCCATGTATGAACATTGATGACTAGGATTTGCCCACTTCCCACTTAATGAATATCATGCACCATAGGACCAGGTCAATTGCTCTGTGGACCTTCTTAATGAATGGCGTAAATTTCATATTGATGGCACAAATTGGTTGTGCGCCTGTGTTTAGGCAGATAAAAACTGAAAGATTGAGGCATTGTGCCCACATTGGTTGCTGAACTCGGTATTCGCTGGGGTCACTTTTCCAGCTGTGGGTGGAATGCCTTAACCTTCATGAATTTGGGTTGCTTAACACAGCTATGGATTCCGTGAAACCCATCCTGCCCTGCCCACCAGGTACCACACGCAAAAATCATGCTGACTCAACAAGCTGACCCATTAAGTGCACCCATAACATCTAAGTTCACACTGTAAGATCTTTTCGGCTCTGACAATTGGAATGCTACTGTTTTTTTTTTTTTCCCTCATCCTATCAAGGTATAAAAGATGAATGGATGAATGGTATACAAACGTTGAGCACAGACTCTACAGAGCTAATCATGCACATCATTCTAACTTTTCCTTACAGTGTTCTAAGTTTTCAATCATGATGACTTTTGGCTTGCAGGGATGAATTGGCATACCTTCTGAGGGAAGGCTAGGATGGAAAGAGTAGTCCAAAAGTGTATGGTGGATCTTATTCAAGTTTTGACCACATGGTGCTTGCCATACGGAAGAGCCCAATGCATGGCATCATAGCTCTATTCTTCTTCTGTTTGATCTCAAAAAGATCCTTTCACCTGTTACCATCAACTCATTATTTCTGTTTTCTTGTTATGTGGCATATCAAAATGGATCCACCTAAAATGAAAGCAGATGGCAACAAATGCAATATAGACCCAACATCCGACATAAAGAGTAAACTGCTAGTTGAAGGCTGTTGACACCAAGTTAGAGGTAGCTGAGACTTATCAATGTGTGAGCCGTAGCATTCACATAGCTTGTACCGGAGTGAGTTGAAGTGCGAATCATTTGGATAGAGAATTTTGGTTCATTAGATTGTGAAAATTTGTAATTTGTTGAGGCCCTTGGTGCTGAGCTTTTCAGGATATTTTTTATCTATTTGCTACATATAATGATTGTTTTACCACTCGTCCAACTTTATTGTGCTTCAGGGGATAATTAATAGTCCGGTGAGGAACTTTTGAGCCATTCCACCAGCCTATTTGGCTATGCTTATGAACACACTGGCTGCTGGATGTACTTGATGCCCTAGCATACGTCTGAATCATCTTCGGTTCTTACGTATACTCAATTGTGTTCATTGCATGTTGAACACAATTGAGTGTGTGTGTGTGTGTGTGTGTGTGTGTATATATATATATATATATGTATATATAGATATATAGTGAATATAGCTCTGGATTTCCAATCCTTTCTAGTCGATTCCAACGAGCCTGTGTCAAACTGAAACAAGTGATATGATGGCAATCATAATAGTGCAATTACAAAACATCCAGATGATTCATTTGTTGGGAGTATTGTGTAGTTGGCTTACGGATTTCAACATGGAAGTGGATTATGCAACCTAGATTTATAATGCTAGGATGTTTTTTATAAATGGCGTGCTACATCAAAGCTTGCACACGATGAAATAAGCAAGCATTGGTAAATTGTTTTCTCCGAGATGTAACAAAAAGAATACAGGGTTCTTGCATCATCATGGATGTGCATAGATGAAGCTGGTTGAAAGATACAAAATTCATATTGCTTTATGGAATACTGGGAACTCTTTTTGGAAAAAGTAATGAAGTTAGCAGATAACCGTGAAAAGAAAGACCAATATTGCCTACTTTTCAAAGACTTGTAGGAATGAGCAAAAGCTAAAGAAATCGATTAATATAAAATTATAATATGGAGGAAATGATGGAGAGAAAAAAAGAAATATAATATGTACAACGATAGAAAATAACATGAAAAGTAAAACTGTAGATTTTAATAAGATTTGTAAGACCGTTAAGAGTGAATTTATTAATGCAAAAGGGCAATGGAAGATTAAAGAAGGCTGAAAACACATGGTTAAATGTCATTAGGAAAGATACGAAATCACTCAAGCTTATTGAAAGCATCGCCAGAGATCAACAGGAGCAGCATACTAGAATCCGTAAAGCTGTCCCCACTATGAAAATACCTTGTGAACATGATGATGAGGTGCAGCTTACTCCACTGGGTGAAAATTAACTTACGATGATGATGATGTGCAGCCAACCCCACTTAGGTGAAAATTAAATGACGGTGATGATATCCAATGCAGATATTGTCCGTTGTCTGCGTGACTTCTAATGGATGCCCATGCCAATCAAATGTTTTGAATAGAAAACAGATGAATGACAATGGAAATCTCAGTTAGTGTTTTGGACGCATGGACTCGCCAACGCCGCCCAATGCTTTGTATGAGATACATGATGAATCAACAGAGAAACTTGTTAAATCACACAAGCTTCGAGATGCATCTTATTTGGTCTTGTTGCGTTAGATTCGTGAGTTGGCTGGCTGGCAACAGCATATGCTCCGGCCAATGGATTATAGATATAAGCCGGCATCAAACCAAATGACTTGAGCGAGGCAACCAGAGTTGTCCTTTAGTGAGAAGCATCCAGGCTAGTTTTATTTGTTCGTAAAGCCAAAGATGAAGATGACGACCCATCATCAGCTCTGGCAAAAATAAGTGTGACACCGGTCATCTAACCATTTGAGCTTCATTCTCACAAGTCATAATGATGTTGGTAATTCCTCCCTGCCTAAGCCGATTCCATAACACTAGTAGAGACAAAAATACAGATCCAGATTCTCCTAATGTCATGCCCAATTTTTATTTTTATTTTTATTTTTAATAAAGAAAGGGTCCCACGGGAAGATAGATGCAACGGACTAGAGCCTAGACGAGAGCCTAGGTTACGAAGCTTGGCTATTGGTCACATATCCACTGTTACGAAGTCAAGAGCCTAGACAAGTTGAAAATGCAACGGACTGAAGAACGAATCGCCTGATCTGATCTCAAAATGCAGCATTTACATCGCCCATTTTTACTTCTTCCGAAAAATTGACTGAAAGAATAAAAAAGAAAAAGAGAAAAAGAGATAAATGGGCAATTAATACATCATGATACTGCTTTCTACTTCCCTAGAGCAAATACAAAATCAGCTCCAAGTTTTTTCAACCCATCCCTTTCTTCGGTATTAATGGCATCATCAGACAGGTGGGGGAGGACGAAGTATGACCTAAACGAAGGCACGGGGCCATCATCACTGAAATCAAGATCGTTGAGCCTTGGCCCATTCAGCAACAGCTACGTGATTAATTACATGTAATACATATCTAATATACATTATTATGACTATTGAGGCATTTTGCCCGCCATGCAAACGGGCTTGATGAACCAAGGATAGCATGCAAGGGAAAGGATGGCAAAAGGGGAAAAAAATCAATTTAATTAATGATCAAAGTGAAAGACAGAGCACCCCCTCAGGAAGATTCCTAGGCATTGCTACTGCTGTCACATATCTCTGGGGAGATGGTCTGCGGCCCATTGCTTCTGAGGACGACAAGCTCTCGGCCCCATCCACATTGCCCCGCCCATGGAATCTGGCAAAACGATTGATGGTGGAAAACCGCTCCAAATCCTGACATTCAACCCTAATATCCAAAATTGAAGCCCCTCTTTCCAACCTGCATTGACGCCGAAGATTGTAGGAAAGGACAAAATAGAATTTCAAAGCTTTTCACTCCACACTAGTCAGAAACAGAAATTAATAACCCAGTATTACATTAGTCATTTTAAATAATCTCATATGAAACAATTTCAAACTGAATTATTCCTGGTTATCAGCCATATTAAAGCTGGACGCAGATTACATGGTTCTGATGATGACTGTGTCACCAACTATATGAGACGGGGGTAAGCATCATAGTACGTGAGATCATGATCACAACAGCCAAACTAATCAATATACATGCTTCGCCTACCCCAGCCCAATGGGGGGGCCAGAACAAGCCATTCCAAATCCTAGGAAAGCTGAAATAGGTAAGTTAGAGCTTATCTGCATATGTTTAAACATTGTCCCCACCTTAGTTTATGGATACTGATTTGCAGATTCTGCTTATCCAAAAGCCATCCTCAGTTAAATAAAAAGGTTTCATAAGCTATATCCATATGATGTAAAGGCTTTTATAAGAGCTGCAAAAAGTGTGATAGGGCTGAAACCAAACGAGTATTTGATCAGATTTATTGAGGATTTTGATTAACTGGTTGAAATGCATCCCCTAGCATCTGGTACAGAGATTTCTCTAAGCTGAAAGAAACAACCAACATCCCAATTCCCACAAGAGATCAGAATTTTCTGCAAACAACCAACAAAAGCCCTAAATTATAATCGCTAGGCCTGTTTGTTTAGGTTGTAATACATAAGTGAAAGAAGTAAAGATTACATGATAGGACATTTACCCACCTTTTACTCATATCCAAATAACGTAAATGCTCTCCAGTAAACCCTATCATTTTGTGATCAAATCTACTTTCTCCAATCACCATGTTATTCTATCTTTATTCTATTCTGCTATTTTGTTTTTATTTTAATACCTAACTAGCATCGTTTTCATTTTGGCTGACATTAGTTCTCCAACTACATGTATGAGCACTACATTACCTCTACCCAAACAAGCCCAAGGCTTTGAACACCATATTCAATTGGTTTACCAACCTTCTGCCAACTTTACCTAACAGAATTTTCCTTGGTTTCTTATCAACAGTAAGTTTAGCCCATGGGCATCAGGTTATTACTGCTTATAAAAAAGCATTCATGGTATCTATTTGCTGCAAAGAAGAATTGCTAGCCTGAGCCCCAACCAAGGCAGCAAGTAACAATGCTCCAAGCATCTCAAGCTTCACTTGGGACCAAAGCCAAATTCTTAATTGAGAACAAAGAAACTTCCAGGAAAACATAATCAACGGCTTTGCTGCCATTCTCTATCTCATAAACAATGCCCACCAGACTAGTTTCAAATCAACAGTTGACAAGCATTTTATGACCCTGCCTAGAATATGGCTGCTAAATGAATGACCCTTGAATCTTCGACATGATACCCTGATCCTAGATGTGGGGACTCAGGTCAACATTTTTTTTTATTATTCAAATAAGATGATGATAAATTATCTTTGAACCTGCCGGCATGGTTGGGCGACAAAGGTGATAAAAGAACTTGGATATTTCTTTCACCCACCACACTGTGGATTTTGATTGCCAATAGTGCCTCATGTCACATATTCTTGACTAAAATCATCTTTAGCAATCTTAAATGAATGACTGCAATGATCTCCAATATCCCATTCTTCAAATATATATTACAACCATTTTTTGATGTCTTATCTCGCTTAGCTATTTGAGACTTTGATTTTCATTAGATTGTCTCGTTTATATTATTTACCACTCCAAATCATGTTTACACATCTTAAATGAAGGATTTGAACAAACTCCAATATCCTATTTTTTTAGAAACAGTTGTCAACCTTTTCTAATGTCTTTTCTTGCTTTAGCTATTTCAGCTTCATCAGAAGAGCCGATACACAACCCAGCCTCTGCTGACAGGTCAAAATAACATTTAACACCATTATTTGACATTAGAGATTATGTAACAGCCAACAACAAGCAGGCTAGGAGGATAACATACGCCATGAGATAAATAACAGAATCACAGAGAGGTGTACAGAAGTCTCATATAATCATTGACAGCTTATGATTAGCAGCTGAACCAAAAAAAAATAATAATAATTCACAACTAGCATACAAGTAGACAGCTCATACAAAAAAATTTGCAAAGTCATGAAATTAGCATGGGTGATTACTGCAACTTCAAAATAGCTTCATAATACTAAAAGATGAGGTTTTCTACAAAAGAATTTCATTAAACTTAGCTCATACCTCAACAAATCATCTTCCAGCTTCCTTGCTCTTTCGATGAAGTTTTCAACAACTTTTGGTAGAAATTTATCTCCTACATTCTCTATAGGCTTTTCAGATATCCTGGATAAAATTGAAGTAAAAAATTCATCCTTGGTGGGCTAAAAAACGCATCTATGATAAGCATATAGGTCAAAAGAAAGTGATCTCAAAACAACATTTTACAAGCAAATTGTGTTCCTAATTGCCACAGTAATGAAATTCCTTACATGTTGCCGTTTTTAGGGTGGGCATAAGAATCACTTCTAGAGAAACAGACTAGACTGCATGCATCTCCAAGTGCTGACTTAGCAGCTAAGTATGTTACACTTTCATATTCTGCTGTGGCATCAGCACAAAGAACTGCTGCTGGCATTGAGCGAAGAAGTTGCTGCATCAATCGAGTTGTTAATATAAGCCTTATTCGTTGTTGAGGCATTGATGGTCCATCATCAATTGTATCAGCCTCATCGTCCAACTGTGATCAGAAATACAGATGTTCAAATTGCTGCCAGATCTAGTACAAGTCCAAGAAACCAGGGTTAAATAAAAGCTGCATGATTATCAATGTTCAGCCACAAGCATACCTTGTCAATCTGCCGATTTGTAGACTTTGCCCAATTTCCCAATTCTTCTGTGCTGCAAATCACAATAATTTTAATATTAGAACCGTAGGCATGAACCACTATGTGAAGAATCTCTTTCAAAGTCACATCCAACTAGTGACAAGATTGAGAACAAATGGATCATTCAATACTTGCACCATCCCCATACTACACATTCATGGTGAAAGAAACCATGCATTTATTACAAAACGAAATAAATGGAGGCAAACAAAGAACCAGAAGAGAAGAAAGGAACATAATGACTGCAGTAGCAGAGTGCTTCACGATGAAGAAAATTCAGGACATTACATGCTTTGAAAACCTTGGTTCTGTAGCAGAGTGCAATGGGATGATGTGCAGGACAATTAATTTAACTGCCTGAACTAGAGTTTCAAGTTTAAACCACCAATTTGATTGTTTAAATATAGTGGGTAAGTGGTATGTATGTTGGAAGCAAGAGAGATGAAAGCTTTAAATTTTGAATTAACATCACTATCAGAAGACATCACAACCTGATATGTTGAAGTCTTTCAGATCCCTCCGTGACTTCTCTGCGCCATGGTAGAGATTCTGATGTTACACTTTGATGACTCTGCTGCTTTGCAATGACCAAAGTCTGATTAAGACCAGCTGGAGGCAAAAGGTGAGAAGAAGAGAACTGATGAGTGGTTGTTGCTGGGTTTGATGAACTTGGCCATGTACTAGCAACCTGAGCAGCATCAAAAGCATTTCCTTGCTCCACTGCAGCACTTGCATGCAAGTTGTCAGAAGCCTTTCCAAAAAGTTGCTGCTGAGCCATAGCTTTTGCAAGTGTCTGTGAATTTCCCATTCCATCAGACATTCCTAGAATCTGCCCATTTTTATAAGTCCCATACCGATCAAACCAGGATGGTGCCATCTGTGGATTAATCTGTGGCCTCTCAGCTCCTCCATGTGAAGATGGTGTCACTTTTATACCAGGAAGACTGGAATTATTTTGATGAGAATTTCCTCTGAACAAGGAGCTATCATGAGAACCCAACTCTCCAGCATGAGGTTGAGAGGATGAGCTCAAGCTTACATCTTTTTCCTCCGAAGAAAAACATAGCATTTTAGATTCTGATGGAGGAAGGGAGGATCTTTGGGTGGCTGCGTTCAGTTCATCTGCTGGATCTCTAACATATTTACTGTAGCCATATGTGGCACGTTGGCTGGTTTTAGCAACATTATGATGGGGATCAGCACCAAAATCTTCGCTTCTCTGTCTTTTCGCACCTTTTCTACCAGGGTCACTCTCAGCTCCTTTCAGCACCTGGATCTGGTGCAGCAAAGAGTAATTTTGATGTGAAGAATCAGATGGTTTTGAAGTATGGGCAAAACTGCCAATGCTATGGTTGGAAGAGCCAACTTTCTGAAGGGAGACATGCTCTCTTTGGGATGGTTCCTGTGCATTCATTCCCATTCCAAGGCCTTGCTGATTAACAGAAACTGAGGTGCCAGAGTTTGCAACTGTAAGATGCCTTGCGATAGATTCTTGCCCATGGGACGCACTTGCTGCCTGTGGAACCAGGTTAACTCTGTCAGGAATAATATGATGCAATGAGCTATCTTTAATAGCTTTCTCTTCTCCATAGGACGACTGCTGTGAATTAGTAGTATGTGAAACAAATTCAAATGGACCATTTGCTCCTTTCTTCAGATTCTGATCATCTCCCTTCTGCGATGCCCATGGCATAGCTTCCAAATTTCTATGTGGGGGATGAGTGGACTGAAAAGAATTGAATAGAGCCTTATTTGATGGGCCAACAGATAAATGTTGTTGACCTGACATGTTGGTCCATGTATTTTGCACCACTGTTGAGAAGGTGCCTTGCTGAGATATACCCACTGGAATGGCAGGCTGGGAAACATGGAACTGTTGGCCTGAAGACTTCCCAGAGGAAGTGTGTGGATTAGTTGGCTGCGAATGACCAGTACTACTTGAATAAGACTGCACAGAAGCAATGGGTGCATGAACATCTGCAGTAGAAGCAAGGTTGAAAGGTAGAACCCTACTAGAGGCTCCATGTGATGATGCCAGGGATGACTGATCTGCTTCAACCTGATCTTGAGACTCGCATACCTGTTTTAAGTGGGACCCGGATCCACTGTTTGTCTTCTGATCATCCTGACTCCCAAATGAAAGATTCTGACTCGCCACTTCTTTTCCGTTTGCGCTTGATATGTGATGGTTTTGCACCTGAACTGCTGGAGAAGACAAACCAGGTTTATCTGTTGCCAAGTTAACCTGGTACAAAAACAATGGGCTTCATCAACCAATTTCCGTTAAATACATAATTGGGCAAGCATATGATAGCCTAGCATGTACAACCCATGCTGCTTACCTCTGAATCATTATGCCTTGAATTGAGATCATTAACTGCCTGGAAGACTGCCTGAGAGGTTAAAGCACAATTGGAAATTGGTTGCATTTGAGATGGAGGTGCCAATCTTAAACCAAAACCTTGGGTCGCAAAAGATTGACTGCTGTGCTGTAGCTGAGCAGCCAATGCATCAGAAGCAGGAATATCCAAAGAATGGTGGCCAGAAGAACCAAAATGTGTTATCATGTCATTCTCCTTAAACTTATCCACTTTGTGAAGAAGCTCAAGCATATTCTGACTGCAAAAAATTCATTTTCGTTGTCAAGTCTAAAATCTATAAATACAAATTGGCATTTTCTGAAGAATTGACATTACATCTTACTGCATAGCAAAACATTTATTGGAGTTCAGAAAAGCATTGGGAATGCAGCCTCATACTCAATGCTACCTTGTCTGAAAAGTCCCTTTGTCTGAGGATCCATCATGTGAAGCAGATACCGCACAATCATAGCCCAGGTAATTGTCTCTGGATGGCATCTCTGCCACTTCTTTCACATTAACATGTGAATTAGGTAAATGCCCCTGTAAGGGAAAGAACAGCTAAAGAAATTTTGAATGTAGACAGACAGATTGGTAGATAGATGTATATAAACAAATGGAAAGGCACAAATGAATATGTATAAATGTGCATGCATGCATGCATGTTGGAAATTTATCCAATGGCTCCAGTTAAATTGCAATTCCAATGAAACCTCTCAGTTTTGGGCTCACCAGAAATGATTGGATAAAATCCAATCCAACCATCATAATTGCCACTATCTATTTAAATAAAATCGTAGAAATCATTTCAATTAGAGGCCTATGTGGGATGCACTATTTGAACATGTGTGAAAATGTGTCTAAACTGAGAAAAATACTGAGATAAATTTGCTCAAATGTTGGAATGTTATAACATTATGCAGAAAATAATCCAGTTAAGTAAGAAAACTTTCAAGCACATGAATGTCCGATTACAAACTCATGAGTCTCGAAAGTAGGAAGAGAATTTTGTAATTGCGTATATTCACCCTTCAATTATTCTAATTTTGTAGCCCACCTAAGTTTTTTATCGAAGTTAACTCTATTTCCTAGATTAAAAAAAAAAGGTTGTGCTAGGCATGATATTCAATTTTGAGTTATAATAATCATAGTGGACCCAAAACAAAGATTCTGTGGAAATATAGATGGAACCAGATAATTTTTCAATATGCGGGTAAATGTATTTCTCTTGTGTGTGCATACATACATGCATATACATACATCTGAGTAATTCCATGCAACCAGTTTCATCGAGATTCTTCACGAAACTTCTCAGTTTGAGCCCACATGAATATCAAGAAGAAACCCAATCCAACCATCAAATTGAGTACTGCTATCCATTTAAACAAAATACTTGAAACCATTTCAATCAAAGGCTGGTATGGGTCACATCATTTGAAAAAATATAAAAATATGTGATGAATATAGAAGTCACTTAAATTAATCTACTCAAATATTAGAATGTCATAAAATTTCACATCTAAATGAGAGGAAGACGTTAGAAGACAGGAACAGCCAATTACATTTGATACCACGAGCAATTAGAAAATTTCCAAGAGATACATATTTGCTGTCGGATCATTTCAATTTTGTGGCTCATATGAGTTTTTGATGGGGATGATTTCTATGTTCTTGCATATACCAGTAAAAAGAATATTCATAATAGGGTTGGATCTTATCCAATCAACATTGTGGACTAAAATAAAGTGGTTTTAAACAGTGTGTGCATACAAAGGCACAAAAGACAGAGAAACCCACAAGGACATGTAAATATGCACATTGACAAACACAAATGCAGACACACAATGACAAGCACGCTGACACACATGTGCAAGCACACAGACATATACAGCCACAGTTTTTTTAACAGATCTAAAAAAGGTTAAAAAAATGTAGGAATTATCCTTGATCAATAGCATGAAGTACCCACTCCAATCGCTACTGCCAATGATTGAAACCAGAGAAACGGAAAACTTTGGTATAAAGAAGAAAGCAATCTCAAAATTTGTTTTAACAAGCCACTTGGGACATTTAAAACAAGAACAACAAAAGCAGAATGTCCAATAGGAAGTTGGACAAAGTGAAATTAATGTTTCCAGACATTTTGCCATTGGGTCAGAATACATTTAAGGGGGCCTAATGTCATTATAATGGAAGATATTGCAGAGAGAGGGAGAGTGCGCATGCATACGCTGTACTTCATGCACACTTGTCTATCTCTATAAATTCAAAAACGAGATATATAATTCACCTTTTCTATAACGGCTTCGCCATTTGAGGCAAAATGACCTACATATTTCCCTTCCACAAAATGTTGTTGCTCCTGATTTTGTGTCCCTTGAGCGCCTGGGGGATATGGGCTTTGTGGGTGAATCAAGTGCTTGGTTGTGTCAACAGACTGTATATCAGTCTCCAAGTTCCCCATTGGATGAAATTGAAATCTACGAGGCCCAGATGATTTTTGACCATCATGCTTTTGGCTGGCTCCAGTTGGAGGATGGGAATCACTAGTATTAAACCAGGCATTAGCTTTTATGCCATCTCCACCAACAGTTTGCTGACCAGGATGAGAATGACCAGAAACGTAACTATCACTGGACACCTGTAAGTAATTAGCCTGTTTCTTCTCATGTGTACCAGATTTATTCATGGGTGATTCCAGAATCTGCAGATATTGACCTGGCTGCCCTTGATAATTTCCAGCATGCTCATTTCCTCTGTAGTTCGTAGAAGGATCAAGAAAGCCACGCTTCCCATGTTCCAGCAGATGGGCGTTTAAGACCTGTTGATTCATTTCCTCATTGATCTTTGAAGTCCTTGAATTTTGTAGCAAAGTAAACTTATTCATCACCCGTGGACCAACTGTTCCAGATTTTATTCCTAATCCACCAGCTGAATCATGGCAAGAATTATCAGCCAGATTATCATCAGCCTTCCACATTCCACCATCCTGATTCCTTTTAACATGCACGATTCTCTTCCCATCATTGCTCTGAGCAAGTTGTAAGGCATTGTTGTTTTCGGAGTGACAGACTTCTCCACTTGGTGAGATTTGTTCATCAATCTCCCGACTGTTAGGTTTATTGCAAGGCTGCCCAACAATATCAAATGATGACATCCTCTTTTGATGAGCCCAAGAAGCCTGAAGATTTGACGCATTTGACTCCACACCTTCATAATGTTCCGAGCGGTGTGACTGCTCATAAATTCGACTTCCCCATGCCCCTTCTGAAGGATTTTCCCGGTACAAAGGTCTTTGCAATTGGAGATTGCCCTCAGAAAGTGGCTTTTGCTGGGAGTTCTGATCCAACCAATGACAACCTTCTTTACGTGAATGCTTAAGTGATTCTTGAGAGGCATCAGCCCTTACTGTTTCGCTCTGGTCAAATGCAAATTTTGTAGTTGGTTGATAACCAGGGACATGTTGACCACTTGGACTTGTATTTGCATCATCAAACAGAGGAAAAGGTCTCGCACTTGCAGAAGCTGCCTGCAAGCTATTGTTGTCTACCCAAGCAGTTGGCTGCTTACCACTTTCATTAGGCATCGTTGGGTGACTCCCAGAGGAGAGTTCTATTTTCTGAAAACTTAAACCACTCCAATCATCCTGCAGCCCCATTTCACTGCTAGAAGCTTCTGCAACAGCCGACTGCATAAGAGCACTCCAACTGCCACTCTGGACAGATGGAAATGCATTTATATAATCGGTACCTTCTAACTGACGTCCATGCAGATAACCACCTGCATTCAAGACACCACTCCTTCCAAATGAAGCAGAAGCATCCATCATACCATCATCTGTTCCATAAAAATTTTTCCCTTCAGTTGGATTCAAGTTCGCCATACCCTGCGTGGTGACAACTTGTGTAGCCGTTCTTTCCTGCAGGTTCCCTGCCCATCCAGTTTGCTCCAGCCTCCCTTGAAGTTCAGGCACATGCATGCTCCTTGAAAATGGATTCAATTGTGGAAAATTTCCAGGCAGGCCATTGTTTAGAGCCTGAATTGATACCTGACCGAACAAATTTTTCGCCTGAAAAGCCTGCTTAGGAAATGAAGCACCATCTTGGGTGGGTATCTGATTTGAGAACATGGTATTCTCATCACTTTGGAAGGAACTAAATGCAGCTTGGTTACCTCCTCCCTTGGTCAATGTATCAGAGCCATCCTGAACTAGCCCTTGTGAATGAGCATACTGATTCCAAGCACCCCTTGCACTAGAAATTGGAGCACCATACAAAGACTGATCCAACTGTTGAGGAATGAATCCCATTGAACGTAAAGCTTGGCCCTGGTCTTGTGAAATTGCAAACCCATTTGGAATTGCTTGAACAGCAGGAGAGATGCCACGTTGTATCCAGTTCATGTTACCAGTCATAAACATTTGGGAGCTGCTCGGTACACTGGCATCGCCTCCCATATACTCACCTGACCACATGTAATTACATGCATCATGAACAGGAGCTCCATTGACCATAGCTGGCATCTGATTGCCAGATGGCTGTTTTCCAGTGGCAGACACTTGGATCAAGGAATTTTGTTGCCTTGCTTCCTGGTCTAGTTGCGGAAGGTGCTGCTGCTTCTGGAACTCATGAAATTGCTTGTACATCAAAGGTTGTTGAAACAACTGCATATCACTGAACCCCTGTTGCTGCCTAGGTCGAGGTTGTGGCATGCCCAGCTGTTGGTTCCGCATGAGCTGCTGCGGCTGTGGACCACCAAGAAAGTCAAAATTAACAGGTGCCTCTGCAGCTTCAAAATGTTCTGAATTTCTCAGAAAGCCTGGGGGATCTTCTGTAGCATTCCCTTGCTGTGATTCAGAAATACTTGTGTTTCTAGACATTAAATTCGGTTGATCAGAAACAATCCCATCTCCAAGAAATTCCACCCGGTTGGACCTTGTTTGGAAACCCTGAGGACCAAGCGTAAAGCCATTCAAACTGAGATGTTGATTTCTAGGTTGGGTTTTCACTAACTCAGGCCTCAAACTCAATTGCGTTAGATCTGTGCCAACTGTTATTTGTGAGGCTGACCAACTTTGTGTTCTCCCAGAATCTGCCATACCAAATAAAGGAAAAATAAAGAAAAAAGAAAAAAATAAACAAAGTTTGTCCAGGCAGATTGAAAGTTGAAATATAGACTAGTATATGGCAAGTGCAACATATGATGGGGAGCGGTCCAAAATTATTGATAAGACATAGATAGTCAATCAGCCTCATGCCAATATGGTAGTTATGTGAGCTATCAGATTGGCCACTGTAAAGGATGCCTTGACTCAAGAACTTTTCAGAAAAATAACCTTCCATTTGTTTGTAAAAATTGGCATTTACAGAAAGGTCATAAAAAAATATAATTGATTCATTAGAATATGGCATCAACATTCCATAGAAAAAATATAATTCATTCATAAGATTATGGAATCAACATTAAGGCTGAATAGATAAATTCAAAATGACTGAACTGGTTTGAATTATCCTAAGGAATTTGAGAATCTGATCCCCAACTGCTGATTTGATAATAAAATGATAACACTTCATATTATTTATGATACATGTCAATAAAATGATGACATAGTAAGTTAGATATCCCCAACTAACATATTCTAGATAATTGCATGGATCACATCTAATAAAGACAACATTTTAATTCTCATATATTTATTTGGCCTTAAAGTATTCTACTCAAATGATACTCTTAATAAATGGATTAAATTAATGAAAATGTTTTTTAAAATGGATAAAATTTTGTTTATGAGCTACATATGACTAATAAATATTCTTTTTCTAGGCATGAAAAGAAAGCATTTTTGTCCTTTGAAAAAAAAATGATTTTTGGGGCATTTGAGGCTATTAGAAACAAAAAGGGAACATGTTTAGACAAAGAAACTATAGGAGTACCTAAGGTTGTCAGAAACCTGGGGGACTATTTGAATATTTCCCAAAGAAATGGAATGAAACAAGATTCGAAGCATCTGATATGCTAGTGAAGCAGGCGACCCAGCATTGCAGGGCATCACATGGGTCTTTTGCTAAGCACAAGGGTATTGCATAATTGAAATTGGGCTGAGATTGGTTGCCCTTGGCCTAGTCCTACAATTCAATTGGCCATTATTATACAATCTACTTATATGCATTGAATAATTGCCGCCTGCAAAGCAGCTGACAATCACTGGTTATAGCCCATGCTCCAATGATCCGAACATGCATGTAGTGGGACTCTTTTTAGATGGACGACATCTAAGAATATCCCTTAACCGTGTTATGTCAAATCATCGATCATTAAAAGGTTCTGTAACTTCTGTTACACTCAGGGTTTAGGGAAATCAAGGCAGTCTCAAGGCAAATTTCCACTATAATCTAATAGTACAGATAAAAGGAAAGGTAGAACTATACTCCTATTTTTCTATATTTTTGGATTCAAAGGAAATATCTAATGTTCAGTAAACTTGCGTTAATGATGCTCTTAATTACAAGATGCACCTTAACAATCGTAGCCCATCCATCTCCTGGTCACATGCTGGAATAACAATGGGAAACAAAACCAATGGTGCAAATTATGACAACAACTCGTTCATACCTGATGGTGGTACATCACTCTGCTTTATGTCAGGATTTATGAGTGCTCCATTGTGTCTCAAGTTGACAGCCCATTGATTGTTATTTAGAAGTGGCCAATTTCCACTTGCAAGTTGAGATTGATTCTGATTATGCGATGAACTCTCACACTCAAAGAAATTGTGGACCTTATCGGATACTTCGTTGCCAGGCATAGATGACGTAGCCTGCAAATTGTTCAGACCGATTTTTGGTGCAGAAAATGTCACCTATGATGAAAGGATATCAGAGAAATTCAAAGCCTTCTGAATCCAAACAAAGCAAGCCAACTGACAACTTACAACTCAGATTTACTCCGCGTGAGCACCGAGTTCATTCCTTCTCTGTGAACACTAATAGACATCATAAAGTACAAGTTTCCCTTGGAATCTCACTCTGTAACAGATCAGGTAACTAAATAAGAACAGGACAGAACAATAAAAACTAGCATTCAATGACTGCAAGCACACATAAAGCCAAGGACCCCAACAGAGAAAACTAGCTAATTTTCTGATGCATCACATGAGCACCTGTTTGGTAACTTGAGCTACCATAAAATGCAACAGAACGAAATAATGCAAAGGAAACAGAACAGAATAGATCCCACCGGGGAATTAAGACTCTTGCTTCTACTTTAATGAAGTGAGGGAGCTAATCAAAAAAGCCTATAAAATGCTATCTCAGATACCCAACTAAATATGAATAATAGAGCAGCAACAAAATAAAATAACTTCAGGGCTTGTATGCACAAGTCTTTTTCCCTACTAGAAAGTATCCAATCAAAATATAGGGTAGCTGATATGAATTACTGAGCTGTTAAAAGAACCAACAGAGAACAATCGACAGACAATAAAATCAGAAAGTTGGCAAAGAATCGCAAGAATAGTAGATCTAAAATATTTGTGGATCCATTTAGAAGGAAAAAGTATTCTTGTGAACAGCATATAATCAACTAGACCAGCAGACAATAATCAAAAGCTAAGCCTTGTTCACCGTTGATAATCAACTAATGTTTGTTTACTCTGTCAATTAACATAATGGAGCCCAGTATCTGCTCCATGCTCATGCATGTAGTGAAATAGAAATAACCACCAACTCCCAACTCCATACATTTCCAACATCAGGAAAGCAAAATACGATTCTGACTAGCACACCACTTCCTGCCCCCAACACATCATATGCTTCAATGTATTCCATTACAAATTTCAAACACCATACATTTTCATTTGAACCAAGTTCTAAGCATTTACATGAGTCAGTTGTTTCGCATAATCCTTATTCTGTGGTTCTAAAGAAACACGAACAAAATCATAAGCCCAAGACAATGTGTTCTAGATATGGCAAGCACGAGGGGAAATGAGCACAGAACTGCTGCAAAGGAACAAACAGTTTAACCAAGGTGACCTTGAAACCACTGTTCTAAAACGTCTGACCAAGACAGTATTAACAGCTGATTCATATCTGCTTTGAACAGCGGAATTGCCACGGTACTGACAGATTACGCACCATGAATCAGATTCAGATACCAAGAAAGAATTCCCCACCACAAAGTTGCAATTGCAACACAGGAACATATAGTTCACACATTCCATCATACCTTGATCTCATATTCCAACTGGTGAAGATAGAGAAGCTATATATCAAACCTTGTGCCTAATCAGTACAGTCCAGGAGCAATGAAACCCACATTGCAAACAGGAAGCCTCCAGATTCTGCCATACCACCTATAACCATGGAGACTGACAAAAAATACCACAGAAACTCCCTTCCCTCAATCTACAACATCAGGGCACACAACAGCCCTAGAAGCGACCAATAACAATCTTTTCCCAGTGATCACTCACTCAAACCATTTCTCCCCCAACTGCTAAAACATCTCCCAGCAAACGCCCGGAATTCAAGCTACGGGATCGAAATTTCAAATCGGAGAACGCACAACAACATACTACAACAACCAATGGCACGGAATCGATCCTCCACCACGAAACCAGCGAACAGAGAATTTAGGGTTTCAACGGCGACAGGGGAGGGGGTGCAAGCGAGAGGGAGACAAATGAACATACCTGGATTTACAGAAGTTGGGCAATGGATATCGAGATCGACCACTCTGACTTCACGCCAGATTCGTGTTGGGCCGCTGATTAGAGTTAGGGTTTGCGCTGGAGTTGCAGAGGGAAAAAGAAAAAACAGAGCCTTTTCCCGATAGAAAGAGGGAGAAGGGTTTTGAAGAGGAGGGGCGAGAAAGATAAAAGTGCGATGGAAAGAGTGCGAAATTTTCAACGAGGTGGGAAACGAGGGTCGTGCTTCGGTGTTCGGAAGCTGGTTCGGACCGAAGCTGAGGTGAGCTGATGATTAGCGAAAATGGGGAGATGGGGAATAAAATTGCTATTTTTGGTTTTTCTTTTGCTTTGCTTTTGATTTTTCTTATTATCTGCATTTTGCAGCCGCCACCGACTTAAACAGTAAAACCTGCCGCGGTTTTCTTGACTCCCAAATGCATTGTATTGTTGCGAGAAATGAAAAACAAAAAATTTATGACTCCTCAAATTTAAAAATACTACTGTTTAGATCGATGGACACAAATTACAGGAAAAACAAATAATTTCATCATGAAGAAAATTAATAGTGAATTAAGATAAATAAATAGGCCTTTTTAAAATAGTAATAAAGATAAAATAAAATTAATGATGAAAATTATGGTTTTTGCTGTAGAAAAAATACGACTGACTCCTAGCTAAATTATCGTAAAAATATAAAGCAATTAAAAGTCTTATTAAGTAAAACTGAAGTTAAAAAAATTCACTCTCCATCAAACATAAGCTGAAATGAAGTTATCCTACATCATTTTAATTGTTATATGAGTATTATTATTAAGAATTCATTATATGTGAGGGTGCAATTGGCAAAATGGAGAGGAATTTTTTCAATTTTTAAGGGTTAATTTAACATGTATCTTCCATAAAATTTTTACTTTTTCACATTATTATCTTTATTTTTAATCATTATCTTTTATTTATTTTAACCCTACATTTCTAATATAATTTCCTTTCCGTTCATCCCTTTTCATTCATTTCCATTCAACCAATCACCCACGCCAAATTTTATCCATTTAAAA
>JAYJMB010058609.1:23823-37595 GCA_036873735.1 Pouteria campechiana | reverse complement strand
TCTCTCTCTCTCTCTCTCTCTCTCTCTCTCTCTCTCCTGAGGAGGTGAGTGGTATTTTTTGCAGGGGCGAGAGAGCGATAAAGGGTTTGTTTTGGCGAGGCTTAGGCTCGGTTCCCGCGGCGGGGTGGTTCGGTTACCGAAGCGGATGGGTCGGTGCCGCAGCTGAGGCGAGGCGAGCCATGCAAGTTTAAAAAGAGCGGGTTGCTGCTGCTGGTTAAGAACCATTCGCTGACATAACATGAAACTGCTGTGGCGGTGCATGTGAACTGTCCAAATGTCTTTTTCACTCCGTATTAGATTCGGCAAATCGCAATCTACTGTCAGCGTTGATCGTGATTACCTTATTGTGTGGGTTTGGATTCTTGCAAGAGCGGTGGAAGAGAAGATTAGTAGCTCAGAAGGTCTACATCATTTCACTCTTCCTTTCCATTGAAATGTGATATGATGTTTGAAATGTATATTAATTATTTTCTCTTATAATTGTCGATTTTATTATTTTTATCTTTTCATTCTTTTCCTTTTTATCTATATTTATTTTATTTATAATCATTGTTCCTATTTTTATTATATAATTCCCTTGGAAAAAAAGGGTAAAAGGTTTTTTCCCTTTTTCCTATTGATGCAGTATCTAATTATAAAAAATTATTTATGATTTATTTTTTAGCTATAAGTTATTGACTAATAATTGATATGCAACTAAAGTTAAATAAATAAAATTTTATTTTATATAACTAGGTTAAATAACTTAAAACTATTAAGTTGTATTTCATGTGGCCAGTATCAAAACATAAAATAATAAAATAATGAATAAATGACTAAATTACTCATATGAATTTGAGGGTTATTGTATAAAGTGTTAGTTGAGATAATTTAACTAAAAGATTTGTATAGACTGAAATAAATAATGTTGCGTTAACAAATGTAATAACTTAAATGATTATCTTAATAGCTTTCGTGCAGTTGCAGTTTATATAATTGAATCATTAGAAAAGTCTATTTTTCAACTATTAAATTTCTTTAGTAGTTATTTTTTAATTATTATTTTTATCTATTTTAACCCTATTTGTTTTATTGTTAACTTCATCTTCACAACATAGGCATCAATTTTCTTTACATTTCATTCAATTTGAAGCAAAATCACTTTATTGGATCGATTAGAATGGTTTCTTCCAAGTAGATAGACTTGTTGGAATTATCTCGTGGTTAGGATAATATTCTTATAAATATTTTCTACCAACATAAAAACATCCCAATAAATGCTTACAAATCATTTGCAAAAAAAAGCTCATCATCCTTTTTTTAAGCTCCATCAAATGCAACTTAATGCAGCTTATCACTTAGAAAGCTCATTTTAAATAAACCATGAGCCTCAAAATCAAGTAAATTTAAACCCTTCCTAACTTCTAACTATTATGTATTTATAAAAAAAAGTCCAATTATTTCATTCGCATTAACACTGGCCTTAACATCACTTCTCTGTATTTGATGTTTCCACGTCTACTTTTCCACCAATCTAGCTACTTTTGTACCCTGTTGTTCCTAGCATCATCACGCGCCTGCGCAGAGAACTGCGCAGACTATGTTGCCACTATTCACACGTGAAATCCTAACTAAATCAAAGCGCATGCACGTCACTCGTTGGTCTTGGTTTCGGTCTCCATAAGAAACCCTCCCTACACAGATTTCTGCCGGGGCAATGACGGATGATTGAAAAGGCCGAAAAAAGCAGTAAAGCGAGGTATAATAAACTCACATGGGTTGCACTTCAATTGCATCGATTTTACTAAATAAAATCACTTCGTTTCTATCTACAGCGATATTTCGTCGATTATTATGTCTATTACTACCTATCTAGTCGATAATATAAAATTTATACCCGTACAAGGCTCATGTGAATCCCAAAACTAACATCATTGAAAAGTAGGTATGAATTTGTTGAAAAGTCTATATTTATTTGGGACCCACAAATGTCTTATCAAACATTTATATCTAATATTTGGATTCACGATACAATAAAATGACTGGAAAGACAAAACAACATGATAAATAAAATGTAATAAATTATATATTTGAAAAAAATAGAGAGACATTAAAAGGATAAAGGTAAATGAAAAGAGATTGATGATTCAAAAATAAAGAATATATATGAATAAATAATTTTTTAAAAAAAAATAAAGTATAGAAAATATATATTCTCTCCCCGTCAAGACATAGAGGGTGTAATAAATTGTGTAATAGTGTGGGTAATAGGAGTACACATCCTATTGCAACCACCCAAACACACCCATAATTTCATTGTTTTCTGTGCAAATAAGTCCAAATAAATAAATAATCATATATATACTAATATACTATGCTCAGCATGATGTTTGTGGTAATAGCTTGCACGGCACCTATTAATCGCCCGCGTATGGTTCGGCGGCACCGCCGGAGCATCGGATTCCTTTGTTTAGGAAGGCCAAAGCGACGTCTGCTCGAGAGCTGACAGCACGCCAAATCCGCCAGGGGCAGATTATCATTCTTTGACACGATCAAACGCCCAAACCCTAAGACACAGATGGAAAACGTAGGGGAAGAGGAAGAACAGGACGGCCTTTCCGTGCATTCTCCAGGCCAGGCTCCTCCATCTTCTGCTTCTTCTCTCCCAAAGGTCTCTCTTTCTTCCACCAACATGGCAGCGCTTTCCCCATCTGCATTTCGTTAATAAAGTGTTTTTTTATTTTTATTTTTTGTCCCTTCTGCTACGGAAGAGTTCTTTACTTGTGGCAAGTTGTTAATGGTCTGGTTTGGTTTGTTTGGATTTAGGAACATTCACAGGTTGAGTTGGAGCTGAGAGTTCTAGAAGCTTTGGAAATCTATCCTGCTAATAAATTAAAAGGTACATTTGATACGAATTGCTCAATAAAATCCTTCTTTCCCTCTGTCTAGATGAAATATGTACTTTGCTATACGAACCCCTTAGGTTGGCTCTACTGATCGTACTGCCCAATTAAGTGGCTCAATCCGGGCCGTCCAATAGGTCTATCAATGATGGGGTCGCCTGGAGCAACGGGGAGGCTCTTCTCCCGTGTCCCTGGTGGCACGGGTTTGAGTTTAGGAAACATTCTTCAAAATAAATGAAGGTATGGCTGCATATACCTCGCCCTCCCTGGACCCTGCATTGGTGGGAGCCTCATGCGCTGGGTACAGCCTCTGTAGCATGGGCTGCTGTGCTTAATTCAGGCTGGTAGGAATGTAGGATGAGTGTATCCATCCAAATTTGTGAATGTTTTCCTTTCACAATTCATGGAGATGCTAGGACTTGGTGCTGATTTCTTGGCAGTTTGCATGACATTCGTATGATACAAATGATGGATCTGCAACGATGATCCACCTTTTTAGAAACCAGGATGACCCACTTATTAGTTAGCCGTGCTGACTCGGATCATTAGTTTTTCATTAATCAGATGATAAAAATAGGCCTTTTCTTTGTGTTGATTCCAGTGTTATCAAAACCGGACTGGTTTGATCCAGCCCAGCTTGGTTCAATAGTAATTTTCTTTTACTTATAATATTTTTAATAGAATAAAATAACGAATCAGAGTAATATAGAATTATAATAAAAGATCTGTATATTTAGGTTAATATCTATGGTTTAGATTTTTCAAATTATACTGTATTATTTTTTTTTCTAAAAAAAGAAAAAAAGAAAACGGTTCATCCGGTCAAACTGAATGCCTGACCAGTGCAACCACTGGTCTGGTTCTGATAACACTGGTTGATTCTATTGATGCGGTCCTCTGATTAGTTGATCCCCCCACTCTTTTTTCTTATTCCCTCATTTGACCTCCATGGGTTAGTCTGGCATTTGCTTGGTGTGGATAGCTCATGCAAATGGCATGGCAGTGAGAACAATGGACCTTTATGGTCACGTATATAGTGGATTTGACAACAACTGTTAGATTGGTGGCACTTAGAAGGTAGCATAGACTGATCCAAGTCATATGACTTCTGGTGTTTCATTTCTGATGCTTAGGAGTGCCTGATTGCTCATGCCTTCTTAACTCCTCTTCTAGGAAAGTCAGAAAATAAGAGAATTTTCATCTTTCTGTCCTTTATATTTGCTGTCATTTTATCTGGCATCTGTATAGCTCTCTTCTTGGAGAGTGAATTGAAATTGGTTGTTGATATGTGAAAAATATCCTCCTTCCCGAAAAACACGATGACATGCATATGTACTATTGGTATTCACCATATAGCTATTTTCAGCAGAATTATTCCCTAAATTTTCTAGGCAAAATCCAAAATGAAATATACTGGTCAAACTATATATTAACAACAGTGCTTAAATTTCTTGGATTTTTTGCAATATATTGATCCATTGGTCACAGCTTCTAGTTGATCATATTCTGCCGTTCATAGCAATCACAGTCTTGCTCTTTTTCATCTTTTATGACTTACCAATAACCTCGTTGTCTCTGGATGACCAGAAAGCCACTTGCTGAAAGGTCTTGGATTGATTTTAACATCAAGAGATAACCTGCCACTTAAATCACATTGCTGGATTTATATAACACAAAGGGAAGGCTGATATTGCTATGTCATTTAATTCTTGGTGTTCTAGCCATAACTCTTACTTTGCACTTGTGAATGATTGGATCGTTGCAGGTGTCCATCGCCACTTTGTTCTATATGGTTTAATGGAGTTCTTGAGGAGGAGGTAATCCTGTAGATTTTAATCCAGTAATATAAATTTGGGTGAATTTCTAATATTGGTTTATCACTTATGCATTTCCCTGCACATTGGTGGTTTACCTAGCAGCTTCGATAGGCAGTTCTCAGCAGATGAGGTCTTGCAGTTGCTTGATCGCTTCTTCAATTTAGAAATGCTGGTAAGCTGAAGACCCAAGGTTCTTCAAATTTTTGCATACATAAAGTTATTATGCACAATGAGATAGATTGCACAGAAGTTCACGTAGGAAATGTATTGGTGGTGCTATGCGCAGAAGTTCATGTAGGAAATGTATTGGTGGTGCTACAACAAAAAACAAATCTTGTTATTCCCTTCCTTTGATTATCTTGAGAACTACAATGCTTCAGAGGCTGGCCGCTAATACAATGCTCCAGTTGTTGCCGCTATCTCACAGTAGCACAGATTATTCTCCTGAGTTGACCTGTTTGATAAGTTGGTTCATGCATTTTTTTACCTCCAGAAAATGTTCATAATCCTACAATCTACCACTGGCATGTTCCAACTCAAAATGTTTTCTTTACAAAATTATCCATGTCTAAACACTTCCCAAAGAAAGCATCAAAGTAAAAGGATATTATTTGTATTTTGGTCTAACAATAATAGTATGCTTTATTATTCTTAAGAGTTGATATGCTTGTAGTACAGTACAGATGGGACATATTTTTGCCATTGCTGTGAATCTTAAAAACAGTGCTGACACAAACTATGCAAGGATTACTCTTCATCCTTAAATGAAAGCTTGTGCATATGACATGGTTATTATGTTCACATTGAATGGTTTTATTTACCTGTTCGTTGGGTCCCGTTTGAATGGATGGCTTGGATCAGGTACTGAGTAACCACCTTTATCTGGTTTATTTTTGTTTTGGAATTAGTATTTCTGACATTGACAACTTGGGTCTCATAAGCTAGTTTTAATATCTGTTATTTTTGCTTTTGGGATGGTGGCATTTCCTTTAACGGCAGGCCACTTCTGAAGATTGGAAAATATTCCCCATCTGAATGGACCACTTGCCTCAGATGGACTTTTCAATCCAATGGAAGCATCTAACTCATACATTAATAGCCATTCTGTTTTCTTTCTAAATTTTGCTTTTTGGTGCTGAAATCTAATTATAGCTCTTGTACTTTTCCTGTCCCTTCAAACTTCAGAAACCAGATGATGAGGAGGTGGAAGCCCTGAATCAAGAGGAGGATTTCACCCTACCACAGAACTTTTTCGTCAAGGAAGAATCATAGCATGCTTACTTTCTCTTTAGTTATGTATATTCTCTCCGATGGATGCTGTCAATTACGTCTCCTATTGGTCATCTGTCATCTTTATTGCAAAGAATGGTCACATATTGGTCACAATGCATATATTTTTGGTTGGAGAATTACTTTTTTTTTTATCCCACCCTGAATAGAAGATGAGTAATTCCATTATAAAGTTCCAAGCCCATAGCACACTGAGTTCATCCATTAATGCATGGAGCTATTATATTGCCTTGGAGAAGAAAATGATGTCTTCAAAAAGGCTAATTGTGCCAAATTGGGCCACTGAGTTAGTTCTTTAGATAGGACATGGAAGGAAGTAGCTTTGCCCTTTACGTATGGTTGAACATAGAGCTGAAAGTGGTCTGCTTTGTGAATAGATTCTGTTATTTCAGTGCAGGTGCTCGGACACTTAGATCGTTAGGGCACAATGTTATTCAAATATTGTCAATTTTATTGCAATATGTCTGTTTCTTGGCTCTCTTATTGGGAGTTTATCTTTCGCTGTTTCCAAACCTGGCCTGCTGATTGAGACGATTTGCCCTTTGATTATATCGCAGTGGGGTTTGCTTATTTCATTTGAAAGAGCGGGGCATTCCTCGAGTCTAACACATCGGCATATCAAATAAGCTCTCGAGATTAAAGTAGAAGCTGTGAGCAGTGCAACTAACGTTAGTCCCACTGGTTAAATCGTTGGTCCAAACTGTTTTAATGTCAGCATGATATAATTATGAAGCAATAGTTATTTTAAAATTTTAAAAATAAAATTATATATACATATATATGTAATGTGAATATTATATGAACATTGACAGCCTTCTTTGCACTTCTATATACTGTGGCTGCCTAAGTGGGTCCTTACCTTACTCATTTTGGGTATGAGTCAAAACCCAAAATCTTGAATGGATTTCCCCATTTCGGCGTTGGGCGTTGAGTCGTTGACAAAGGGAGACATCATGGTACAGAAGGTTTTATTCTTCTTGTCATTGTCGTCGTGCAACCGGATTAGGATGGCAACGACGACGGGTTTCAATGTTGGCAGTGTCAAGCCTGAGGGAGACGGAGAAGGACGAGCGGGATCGCCGGGACGGCGGCTGTTGCCAATCGTCGGATTAGGTTGGCGACTAGCCATCCGACAACTAGCCAACGGCGATAGGCAATGATAAATGGGGCTACGATGTGCGGGAGGGAGATGGAGCTAAGGGCGGGATTTGGGAAAATTTTAGGGTAGGCGATTGGGAGGATCGGGAGTTGGGACATTTGCTGCCATGGTTGCTCCTACTTTTGCTTTTTAATCTCTAATTTTAGTTTTTTTTTTTTTGTTTGTTTGTTTTAAATGTCTGTGACCGGTTTTTACGGTCCAATCTTCCGGTCCGATTCAGATATTTAAAAATAAAAATAAAAATAAAAACTTGTGGTTCACGGTTCAACAGGTCTGACCGGGCAGGCCAGTTTTTAGAACATTGTTTGGGATTGTGGCTAATGTGGATAAACCAACAATATTTAGCACCGCATTATAAGGAAACTATAGAAAAGCTAATATAAATATATTTTTAACATATATGTAGCATTTTAAAGATTTTTAGGTTGCCCAAAATTGAAAAAATTGGTTTGAGGTTTAAGAAGTAGAATTAAAGTTTAGGTTGAGTTGAAATTTTTTAAAATAAAGTTAAGGATAAGCTGACTTCAACCCAACCTAATCCTACTCAAGTTGCACTCCTAATTAAAAGTCATTCTAACTTTAATTCACCTAGGTTGCGAAATGGATAAAAGCCCATTCAGGCGAATCAATCAAGAAGAAGGTGAGAGAGAGAGAGAGCCCATGAGGGAACGACTGCTCGCCCGATGTAAAACTCTGAAAATCAATTAAAGTCATGCATGGACGTGGCTGGCGGGAAACAGTAAGTCAGCATCAAAAGTTTGCATCTCCATTCCCTCCAATGCTTAAATTTGCATAATCATACGCTATCATTTAAAATGCGGCGAATGGAGGAGCCAATAACATGCTTTCATCATGAAGATCACAAGCAACTTTCCATTGCCAATTGCAGACCCATACCCAGCGATTGGCCATTAATAGCGTGACTGGGAAAACATTGAAGCCACAGATTATAGAGGGCTTGCACGGCAGACTGACAGAAATCTTGGTAATCAAACTCAGGTCTCATTTAATGGCCTAATAGGGAAATGTTTTCTTATCTTTCATTTTTCCATCCACTTCCATTGATGACATGACCTTTTAAATATTCCAGTACTCCTTTTTCATCATTATTATTTACACTTTCAATTGTTGTTGTGCATCTTTTTATTTCTAATTATTACTCAGCGCGGCGCACCGTTTCCTTTTTTCCCCAACATTTCCTCCCACATTTGCCTCCTCTATTCCGTGCCTCCTTTACCTGTTCCCATATCAGTAGATGATTAAGAAACAGCGATGTCAGGGATGGGGTGGCCTGTAATCTAAGAGGAAAATCTAATAAAACCAATGGCCTGTAGGGAAGGAAGCATGATAATAATGCGTATAGCCTTGCGCCTATGAAGGAACCCACTGTGCCAAGGTGAGGGAATGAGAAAGGCCATCGGCACTATTTTCTTAGAACAGCAATTGAAGAGGGCAGCTCAACCCAACACTTCAAGTGCAACAGATCTCACATCAAAATGCAAGCAGTGTGGCTCGGGGTGCAACTCAACCCTAACCTTAACCGAGTTTCTAAAACCTGAACCCTAATTTTATTGTTCAGGCTCATATCTTATTTTAAGAAAAACTTTTAAGTCATCAAAACATAATCAATTAAAATAGCACATAATTAAAAAATGATATCAAAATACCTCTAAAAAATATATGATATAAAGTAGAGAAATCAAATGTCACATTATCAATTTATCACTTCATCAATATTCCAAGAATATAACAAGTTTTTATAGAAAATTTATTTTAAAAAAATCAATTTGAAAAAGTAATATTTACATAAACAACGTTTAAGAGTATTATGGACAGACATAAAAACATATTAATATGATAATTTAAAAAAAAATCATGTCTAGGCATTAACTTTATTTGTAAAAAGCATATATTAAGAGATATACATGGTAAATTCGAGTCGGGTTTCGCATTTTTCAGGTTGGGTTTTGTTTACCCCTAACCCTATTTAAAATCAAGTTGAATTAAATCCAGTTTGAAAAACTCAGGTTTTTAAAAAGCCAACCCAAACACTTTTTTTTTTTTTGCCCAGGTTGGGTTCACAGGTCAGGTCAGGTTAACTCAACCCGGTTGCACCCCGTGGCTCGGAATTACGAATTCCAAATGAGAAGGCAACTCAAACTGGATTTATCAACTTTAGGCAATGAATAGATGCATGCCCAAACTTTAGACGCATCTATCATGCAAAAAGAAAGAGATTCATGACATGGAGAATAGGATTCTCACGGGTAAGCAGATATGACCATCGAAAAAGAAAGAGGGAGAGAGGAAAGAAAAAGAATTCCATTCCAAGGCCATTGGGAATGCTTTTATCTTCTCGACCACTAATTCTATAAGAACAGGGAACAAGATAAATAGAAGACAAAGGGGAGCAAAAAGAAAAGGAACAAAATGAGAGAAAACACCACAAAAACAGTCTTTCCTAGTTATAAAACCTTCATATTACGAGAGCTACTTGGGAATTCCCCTTCAAAATCCATCCACAACACAAAAAGCCATGTCTTATCTTTCACATGCCATCCGCCTTCACTTCTGCAAAGTGCGAATTAACATTGATGTAGTCAAAGTAGTAAAACTAGATACCAGAAAAAAGAGTAAAGACAACGGGATTTCAGCAAAAACTAGATTACCGCAGGTTCAGCAGCTTTAGCATCCTCGTCGCCCTTGAACCCATCTTCACCTGCAAAACAGCCATGTCAAGGACTTTTCACCCACTTTGTTTTTGTGCCGGTTGCCTATTGCATTAGCTAGGATTGATAGGACCACTAAAATTCATTAATGACAGAAAATACTCCCATAATTTTTATCGTGGAACAAATTGTCTTGGTCATTTGATTGGTAAAATGTCTGAAATTTAAGAACCAGCCACTTTTTTTCCTTCTCAGATAGTACGCATGCAGGAAGCATGCAGCAAACACGAATTGCACCATTTAACCAAAGAAAAGACACATGATGATGACGACGAACAACGATGATCATGATGGTGAATCTTTTTTATTCCTATAGAGTACCTCCATCCTCTGGTAAATCTGAAGTCCAGAGGGTGAGATTGTCCCTCAGCAACTGCATGATCAAAGTGCTGTCTTTGTATGACTCCTCACTCAGTGTGTCCAGCTCCGCAATTGCCTCGTCAAATGCTTGCTTTGCCAGATGACAAGCCCTGAAATTTTAATGCCTATCATTGTTTGGTAGGAGCTTTTAGATTCAGTATACAAAAATCAATAATAATGCCAGAGAAGACAGATAACCTCTCAGGGGAGTTCATTATTTCATAATAGAAAACAGAGAAGTTGAGGGCAAGACCCAAGCGGATTGGATGGGTTGAAGGAAGATCTGTGTTGGCAGTGTTGGAAGCAGCCTGTCAGAGTAATGGAGTAGCAGAGCAAAGGGTTAAAATTTTTGATCTTTTTTCCCCCTTTCTTTCACATATATTTTTGTAACTTTTATTGAGCCTAGAGGAAATTACCTGGTAGCCTTTCAATGATTGATCTGCTGCTTCTTTCCTTTCCTGCTCGGTCTTGAACTCAGCGAGATAGCGATAGTAATCACCTTTCCTGTCATGATATGCAAGAAAAAAGAAAACTGGTAACCTATTTTTATGTTTTTCACCCTACTCAGATGCAATATTTGAACAATCAGTTGGATAGCATGTACCAACATGAGTCTGGAGGCAAAATGATGCAGGCATGAAGATAACAAAGAAGAAGAGATGAGACTATAGAGATCAAAGTTAACCCAAAAACCAAAAAGGGTCAGCCGGTTTGGAAACTGACACCAGCAGCCGACATTAGCACAGAGAGAGCTCCACAATCATTGCAGAAGTTATATATATATATATATATATATATATATATATATCATCAAAGACTGAGCAGCATCAGGAAAATGCTTTATCAATTGGCATGTGGAACTTCATGAGTGTTTTTGTTTATAAATATAGTGCATTATTAAGATTCAAGAGTCTCTCTTGGAAAGGTTTTGAGTGTCACTATATAACTCCAGCAGACGGCTGGATTAAGCAACGTAGTTTCATAGGAGTACAAAGGAAAGATAAAGATATTTAGATCTCTTGCCATCCCAGCATAGGAGTTTACAGGATAATCTTTCATCTCCAACCTCAATTCTAGTTCTTGGTTTTGTCTGCATCTTAGTTCTTGCATTTTTCCTACTGGTGTTCCCCTAAAAAGCTTTGACTGACATGAGTTACTTATGGGACCTATCATTGAATCAGTCAAGTCAAATGGTGAGCAGGTCTTCGAAGTCAGACTAACAATGTCCCAGAATTGACTATTGCATAGAAACCAAATAAACTAAAACCAGTTTGTCCCCAGTAGTCAACAGATGAAGCAACATCAGGCTTGAAATGTGGTTCTTCAATCAAAAGAATTATCCAAGCTGTCAGATCTTTAATTCTCAGAAAAGGAAACATAGTTTTGTTTGGACAGAACTAGCCAGGGGAAAAAAGATCAACTAAATCTTGGGTGTACTGTAAAATTCAAAAAGTGGTTGCCTGATAAGCAGTGCAAGTGAGCAAAGCACGCTCCACTGGATGAAAATGAAACAGAAACTATAAAACTTTTGCATTAAAGAAGATGGCTTTCACAGAAATCCTTTGGATCTGCTATTTGCCCTTCAGCCATCCTCTAGTAGTGTAAACATGAAACAATAAAACAACACAATTAGATATCAAGGTAATGCAACTTACATCTTGTAGTAGAAAACAGTCGACTCTCCAGAGCCAGAAGAAGGAATTAAATGCTTATCTATGATGGTCAATATATCATGACATATCTTAGAGAGCTCATCCTCTACCTTCTGTCGGTAAATCTTGATTAATTTCACATTTTGCTCATTCCCCTTTGACTCCTCCTTTTGTTCAATAGATGACATGATGCGCCATGATGCACGGCGAGCACCAATAACATTTTTGTAACCCACAGAAAGGAGATTTCTCTCCTCCACTGTCAGCTCCAAATCAAGCTTTGCAACATTCTTCATGCTTTCCACCATTTCTGGGATCAATAACAAAAGTGTCAGACTGTATCTTATTCTTTCATATTACATCAAAAGTTATTACAAAGCATACTGATATCCTCCAAACAGAGATGCTATTGCTCTCTTTACTCATCCCCAAACAAGCATACATGACATTGCAAGGCTTGTGCAATATATAGCCTTTCATTAGATGGGGCAGAATATTTGGGTCCTTGGGTGGGTGGGCTGCACTGAAAAACATCAATTGTCTCAAACAAGCTTTTTTTTTAGTGGCCCTTTGATTTTTATTTGGTACATTTGGCAAATGGGGGAAAGGGGTGGAAAAGTTTTCCGCCCATTTCTGCTCTCTTTTTTACTTCTTTCATTGCGATGTAAAATTTTAACTACCTAACAATCTTTTTTTTCTTATTATTATCTATATTTTCAATCATAATCCCTATCTTTTTGTACAAAAAGGTTATGTATTTTATCTTTCTTCACTTTAATTTTAATCATTATCCCTTTCACATCAAAACATTGACTCTCTTTTCCTTTTCCATATACCTTTTATCCTTCCTCTTTTACACCTCTATTCCCATTTCCCAAGCCAAAGTCATTTATCCCTTGCCATCAAGAGGCGCCCCATAACACAACAATCAGATTTTGGCCTACATGCGCCCACCAGATCAAAGCCCAGATATGAATGGCGTGGACATTGTATATAACAGGGTTCGATCCGAATGTAGACCAGCAATCTTGCAAAAGAATACGATCACCACAACAAATCTTGAAATGGAGATCAATTCACCACAACAAATCTTGAAATGGAGATCAATTCACCACAACAAATATTTAAGTAGGAATCAATTCTCCATATTAAGTAATACATCTAATAACTGACCCACAGCAAACGCAGAGCCAAAAACATCGACAAAAGGCATCAAATTCATCAAGAAACTTAAAAAAAAACTAAAAAACAGAAGTAACGGGGAAACTCACACAAGGGAAACCTAACGTAGACCTTAAATACAAAATGCAGAGGGTAAAACGAAAAAAGAAAAAAAAGAATCGAGCAGCATTACCACAGAAAAACAACGCTAGGGCCAAAAGATCTACTCTAGAGCAAAAGAACTCAGCAAAAGAAGCATACAGGGCTACAGACAGATTGATAGAGAGAGAGAGAGGGATGGAGGGAGTGAAGATGGAAGATCTCACCATCGTATCGCTCGGCTTGCTCGGCAAGCTTGGCCAAATAGACGTGGTTCTCTCTCTCCTTCTCCGTCGTCGACATTGCAGAGAGGAATCCCAGACAGAGATTCTGCAGAGAAGAAGAAAAAGGAAGAAAAAAAAAGAGGAGGAGAAAATGCAGAGAGAGAGTAGAAATGGTAAACGATCCGAAAATGAAGCGCGCGGGGGGAGTTTTATATAGAGGAGTTGTTGCTGACTCGAGCAGTTGTAGGAAGCAAGTGTTGAAACGCCAGAGAGAGTGGGGAGGACTTGCTGTTTGAATAATAACCGCTCCAGTCGCTTTCCTGCGTTGAGCACTGGCTCCATCCTGACCGTTCGATCTCTTCTCGATCGCTGTTGACGTCATCATTGCTTCCTATGGAT
>JAYJMB010058609.1:0-23723 GCA_036873735.1 Pouteria campechiana | reverse complement strand
AGCTGGGTTAGGAACTTAAGACTCTTTTGCCGCTAGAGTTGGGCTTGGTTATAAAACGTAACGTATTTAGACATTGGGTTGAGCTGAGTTGGGTTAAACTTACTGCAAATCGATTAATCCGACTGAACTCAGTTTTAAATAACTTTTTTTATTAAAAAAAAATAAAAATTGGTTCAATCTTACCTTCTGCTGTTCAGAAATTGGGTTATACAACCTAAATTTTCCTCCGCTCTTCTTTTTCCAAAGTGCGACGCCGCTTAGGCTTTCCTTCGACACATTTAGCTTTTTATATTTATCTTATCATTAATGCACCAAAATATATACTTTATAAATATATTTGTTATAATTAATTAACATGATGCATAGGACAAATACGCGCACTAATTGAAGAAAACAGGCTAGCATTAAGTTTTTGATTAAGTAAATTTTCTTGAAAATTTAATTAATTGGCGACGTGGCTCAAATGGTAGCGGGCTCGCTCCATGCGAGAGGTACAGGGTTCGATCCCCTGCATCTCCAATAAATTTACTTTTATTTTTCTTCAATTAATTTGACATTTTAACTATCCTTTTTATATATATTTTTTTTCAATTTGATATCTATACTATCTATCATTACCTTTTTCAAAATGGCTATGTGATTCTTCTAAAATGAAATGAGAAACTTCATTTTCAAAAAAAAAAATATTTTCTAAGATATTGATTTAAGAAATAACTATTTAATCATTCTACTTTTACACTTCCTCACTTATATTTTTATTTATTATTTTATATCTATTTGAACTTTATGCACTTTATAACATATCTAAAATAAGCTTATGAAATGTGTGATTATATTTTACTATTTTAATAAAATATAAATATATCTAAAGATATTAATAAAATATGTTGAAATATCCTAAAAAGCCATTTTTAATTGATTCAACATTTTAATTACCCTCCATCTTTTATTTTTTCTCACTAATATTTATATTTTCATTCATTGTCTTTGCACCATGTGACTATTTGGTTTGGCAAAAATGAAATGGAAACTTCTATTTTTAAGAACATTTTAGTTCCGAAATATTGATTTAACATATAACAACCATCAAAGCTTTGCTTTTACCCATCACTATTTATATTTCTAATCATTACCTTTTATATATTTTAATTTTATTCACTTAATGACTAATATCATCTCATACTTTCTATTTTCTTTTGGGAAACAAATACCCCCAAAAGCCAATCTATCTTATCCTTATTTACTTTGTTCTAATCATTATCTCCATTCTATCGCATCATATCTTTTCCTCAACTTTTCTTTCCATTTCCACCCCTCTTCTACCATCACCAAATACACCCTAATAAAAGATCGACACGAGATGAATGTCTGGGCTTTGCAATTCCATACAGAGTATTTATTGATCAATGATCAGAGTAATGTGCTAACAAAGAATGAAACCAACAATAAGAATACAAACTTTGGCAAGATAATCTACGAGCGTGCATTCTTAACACAGAAAGAAGACACGGACTGATAGAAGAGAAGCACTTGGACTCTGGAGTGTGATGTTCCATACACAAGCCCCAAAAGATCCATTTGAAGGGTGTTCTATAAGTTAAAAGGGCCGTGAACCAAAATGTATAGCTATACTGTTAACAGACCAGTGAAGGAACATTCAATACATGGCTGGGGGATCAAATGGTTAACAGGATTGAAAAGGCAAATGCCACATCAATGGAGGATTGCTTGGTCCAACTCACTTTTATCATGAACTTATTATGGGTTTAGCAGCTTGTACAGTTCAATTTGGGAAACGCGTACAATTTATACAGCTAGCTCGAGCACCAGTCAGCACACTCTGCAAGAGTGCCAAAAACCTCCTTCCATTTCCTGACAAGGAATTCGTTTCTTGTGACTGGCATTGTTATTTTGGCATACCCTTCTTAAAAGAGAATTTGGGTGCTGCAACAGAAATTGGCTGCACGTATGGCAAAAATGACAGCCAGAAATACAGGCGATCCTTGAAAATGGTGAGCCAAAGAGACCAAAGTTACTGCCTCAACCACAGCTGATAATCTGAACCTTTGTCAACAAACTTCTGCCAAGTGCCATCCAGATTATTCTCCTTGGAAGGGTTCCAATCAAAGTGGCCAAGTTTCATTGCAAGGCAATCACCAACTTGTGCTACATAACCGTCATTATTAGCATGGAATATCTTGACTGGGCTCCTGCAATGGATTCCACAACGCCTCCGTGCCTCAATTAACTCTGTTATTGTATCCCGAAGGCCAAAATCATAGAAGTGGTCGTAGAATATCACAGGCTGCACAATGCAGCAACTTTCAGACGCATAGGAAGAAATAATTGGTACATTAACACCAACAGGAGACTGATAAATTATGATGAACATATCTTACCGTTCCAGGGTGTGTTAGAATGTATGCATACCCCTGTGCAAGCTTTTCACGTGGAAATGGCCAGTGTCCCTGAAAAAAAAACAGGAGTTTCATCATAATTTTTGTGGACCTTTTCTATTTAATAGGAAGTATATTTGCATTTGAAACAAGAAAGATGCAAGAAAAGAGAGCCAACAAGATCAAGGCATCTTGCAGACTTGTGACATTGTATACCAGACACTTGATGTCCAAGCATGAAATAAAAGATGGGCATATTATGAGCTTCACTGTCAATAGAGCATTATATGAAATCGGATGTTCATCACTTCAAAATTGGCCTTAAAATGGATGCCAAAAGCAGAAAATGGCTAAAAATCCAAATTTAACAGAGCAAAAATCATTTGGGCTATATGCATCCAAAATCGGTCCTATGATTCAGCCACCTCCAGTTGCATGATGGAAAAATTTCACAGCTAAGTTGTGAACCTACAGAAGAGCTAGCCCTGAATACAAACTTGTTAATTTGATAAGAGTAGGTTTCGCTCGGCCTGAACTATTCTCCATTTTTTATCATGACAGATCCCATGATCTGGAGCCTTAAAGAGGAGAATATGGATCAGTGATCCATGTGAACAGAAGAACCCTATGCAAAGGTATCCCACTTCTAGGATGACTCCACAATGCACACATTCATGCACATGAATTTTGCCAAAACAGATGCCAACCTTTTCAGTTACAAATAGGCATCAGGCAGCACTGATACTACTCTAGAAGTGCTTCCAACCCTCTATTCTTCATGCATTATCCCCTGTAAAGCAGCACCTCCTTTCTCTTCACCATGAGTAACATTTATGCACCAAATTGGGCTAAAAAAAAGCCATATATTTTTGCAAGGGTAACTTATTAGTTGGTAGCTTAGTTACTGACAGAAATTTTGGAATATGTTTGGAACATATGGACTGAAGGTGTTGCCTGGCGCGATAGTAAGGCTCTTTGCCTATGTCCTTGCTGGTACAGGTTTGAGTCATAAAAACAACCTCTCTAACAATAGAAGTAAGCCTGCATACATCTTGCACTCCCCCCTAGCCCGCATTGGTAGTAACCTCATGCACTGGGTACGCCCTTTTTCGAACCCATGGACTGTGTACCAGATTGCAGGACCAAATTTCAAACCATCAATACAGGACTTCCATAGTAACCAAGAACTCAAATTTCCGGTATCATAAAATGTTAGAATGGTATGATATTGATCTCATTAAAATCCATTTAGTTGGCTTTTCGGTAAGCCTAAACTCATGACACTAATGCCATTTGAAAAATGGTCATTTCAATCATTTGTACAATGACACTGTTCCTTCAAAATGAAATGCATACATGCCCTCCACGATATGAACCCTAGAGGTACATTCACCATCATATGCTGTTTCTCACAAAGTGGGGTCAGACCTGTAGAGATATAAAATAATCCTAATTGTTTAAGAGCTTGAGCTCAACAAATTCTGTTTTAAGTTCTGAAACTATTGGTGCTTTAACAGTCCCATTATATAAACAAACCATGATATTCTAAAATGTCAGAGGAGAATATCTCTGGAGTCCATCTATGCAACCTTTCGTCCCACTACTGGATGAGTTCCTCTAAATTCTCCTCGTTTTCACTAATGACCTTTTGTATGTTAGCTCTTTCTCACTGGAAGTGAGAACAAATGCTTCAGTTTTTTTCCAGGATATGCTACTCGATTTTCTACTAGTTAGAACTGGGCCACAGTTAATTCAATTGGTTGATTTCAGGGAGTTCCTAGTTTCACTTCCAATTATTCACATAAAACATGGTGAATATTTTCTGGCATTTTTAATTTCTCTTCAAATTGGGTAAATGCAGGTAGGTAAGGCTTACTGTGATTATCCCTGTGGTCATAAGTTCTCTCATTCTTCCGGCCCAAGTTCCTTAGTATAGTTGTGTCAACAACTTAAACCAACCTCATATTGTGATTCTACCTTGCAATTGTTGCCATTGACTATGGTCAAATCAGATAGAAGATTCACCAAATGACATCAAAAGCTGCAGCTCCATTAGCCATTTCCAAGACACCATTATTTGCGAAGCATTTTAGGTGGGAAAGATACAGCCATTGATCCATGTGAAAAAAAAAAAAACATAACAGTAACTTGATGATGATGATGATGATGATTACAGCAATATAGGCAAGTCAAAACATCAACTTGCATTCAACCCATAAGTTGTATAAAAGTACATATTCAAACACAACAAATATACGCAGATTCATACCTGAGTGGAACCTGTATCATGGTTCTCTAGAAATGTGACAGCACGTGAAGGCCACCAACCCATCACTCCAGTTGGTTTCCCTTGAGGATCAATTAACCTCCAATACTCATTATGCAAAGCAGAATGAAGGATTCCCTGCATAAGCATTAATGTTCAAAACCATCACATTCTGAAACTAGAGGCATGTCCAACTAATTTATATATATAATGCCATAACACCAAAATAATTCTTCACAATAAGTTGGTTTAGCTTCAATTTGTCACTGTTCACTGATGAACGCAGTTATAGTGTTTTCAATGTTTCACAAGGATATGGGACATTCACAGTGCATACTGATAATATGTGTGGGTGGGTGGAATATTTGTATACAACAGGTTGTACTAAAATTTTCTATGTAACCTTGCTGTTTTAACCTATCATGATGTTTTGATTAGAGCCACATGAAACCACATGATTTAATACTATTTTAGTATGGCCTGCCTAAATTTCCAATCAAAGTGATTTTTATACTCATAGTTAAACATATAAAAAGACATCATGATAGGTTCAAATGGTAAGGTTACAAAGAAAATTTCAATGAAACCTATTGCATCTAAATATTTCCCTATATAAAGCATCTTAAAGTGTTAGAGTTATGAATGCAAACGTACTCTAGAGAATCTATGCTAATGATGCTATTGCTTATGTTTAATGTGTATCGAGCATTGTGTTTAGGTATTGAGTATTGACATGTACTGACCATTCCTTCGTGGGGAGTTTATTTGATTCAGAACCACAGCAGCATTCAACAATTCTCTGTGTTCAATATTTGAATGTTGTCACATGTTCAAAATTCCAAATTATAAATTCTTCCATAAATTGGTATTGTATTACATGGTCTTTATAAATGGTATAGCTCTATAAATATCCAGATACCACAAACTACAAGAAATGAAGACTTAGATCCCTGTTTTCATAGCCTTGTATAAATTACCTTTCATATGTGGCATAGTAGCTAGAAAGTACCTTTGTAGTGACATCAAAAGCAGATGAAGTACCACCCGTGGCATTGATCCAGTTAACAATTCGTTGGCGATGAGCATCTGGGAAGGCAATACATATATAGATATCTCCAGATTAGATGTAAGAGAAAAGAAAATCATATAACTCAAAGTATATGTTCAAATTTCAATTACATTTCTAGTTCATGGACAAAAATTGTTGAAAATTGACACATTACATTTTTTTAACGTAATTAATGACAATTTGGCTGATCAAAATTTCTGAAATTTCAATGGCATTTGATGTTATTTTAGTAAGATTTAATGAATAACAAAAAAACAAAAGGCGACCATGACACAACTTTCCTTTTCATTTCATCCCGGAAATTGTATGAAATTTGTCAGCATTACACTGTCTTTTGCTAAAATTAAAATTAGGCAGCCAACCATTGTGTGCGTGCACATCAATGAGAGGTGAGTATGCAAGCATGAAGCCTAATACAATTACAGTTGTGAACAGAATCAGTGCTTGTTGACTATGACAGGATATCAAAGACTTTGTAAGAAGATTAGCAGAACAAAAAATCACTTTTTAGCGATCCTGTATGGGCATAAAAAATTGCTTTAAGCACTGGGATTTCAGGTCCATTTCTGAGGAACAAACCAAGAGCATATTGCTTCTTTTTTTTTCTCTCTCTTTTTTTTTTTTTTTTTGCTTTCTACTTGAATGGCCAGTCAGGGCAGTCACCATCCTCAATTCTTAATCTGTTCATATAGCTGGCAGATGTGTCGTGATACACTTGATGAAAAGTCAAAAGAACATGTTCTTTAATATTGGTCAAATCCTTAGAAGATGCAGAATCACTGGCTGGGACTCTTCAGCTTGAAGAACAACGCAAAAACTGCTTAATTCATATCTGAAGAGCTAGATTCCATGTCAAGAAATTAAATCCCATCCATAATTTAGAACAGATACCTTGATTATAACACATATTCCCGCCTTCATAGGTCAAACTATCCCAATATTCTCCAATTGCAAATGCAGGATTTGAAGCTTCAATGTATTCTTTCACATAACAACCCGAGAATCCTCTGCAGCAAATATCAGAGGTCTCACCAACTTCCAGTTGTGAGTCATGAAAGAAAAGAGAAAATCACAGCTAAGCTGTGAAAAATTGATTCACAGCAGTGAATTTTAAAATCAAGAAAATTCAAATATATATACATATATAAACTTCACCTTACAAAATCAAGGCGCCATCCATCAAAATTAATATGATTTCGAAGCCAATTTAGCCACTCCTTTATGTCTTTTCGCACAAATTCTTGGGAGTGGTCAATGTTTGGAGCTGCATGAAAAATGTCACCTGCATGGATAATAGGAAAAGGGGTGAATATTTTACAGCTAAAATTAATAACCCACTACTGGCCAACTATGATTATACAATGAAATCCAGTCCAAAGCAATAGTACAAAGTTGAACCATAAGGTTGCAAGGGTATGTGGTGTGATGGGTTCTAAACCAGATAATGCTGAGGCATAAGACAATCTTGAAATCCAATCATCGAGATGATTATTGGTAATCCCATCCACTAATGTGCAGGAATGCAGCTGGGTGTAGCCACCACAAGCAATTCAAAGAGAATTTTTTTTAAAAAAATGCTAAGATAGGTTTATAAGGGAACCATAACTGTAATAAAAACCCTAATCAGTCTCAACCGCTCATTGCTCATCTAAGCATCAAATTTAAATATCTTAGAACTAATAAACTATAAATTTTTAGAATAAACCTAAGCTAAACTAAATAAACATATGCTGTCAAGCCAGGATTATATACAATAATTGTCCACTGAAATTATTCAATCATAGACAAAGATGAAATCAACAACCAATATTAATCTAGGCTTGTCATGCACCATATCACAATGTGCAATCAAAATTTTTACTTCAAAAATAATGCAAAACAAAGTCACATCCACAAATGCTAACAACATCTGGTGCCTGATTAGCAATCGCAATGTTTTGGCATTCACCATTCACCAATTTCAGAAGGTTATAGCATAAACAGGAAAACTAAGGCTCTGGCAAGATTTAGCTAAATTTGGCATATTTTTCTATTGCTAATGGAAACAAATTCTGCTCTCTTTCTGCCTAATAATCTATCTTCCGCTTTTTTCATTTTTTTTCAAGTTCATGAGACTTAACAAACTGTGTAGATCCAGGTTCAAACCCTGGCAATGTTACTAACCTTTCAAAAAAGTTTATGAGACTTTATTCTACCTGAATAACATGTAAACACAGAAGACAAGCATCGAAGGATAAATAAGCTACTTAACAAGTCACACTTCAAGAAATAACTGTGAAACTACTAAGAATCTTATGATTTCTAGGAGATCTCTTCAAATCAAACTTGCAATTGCAGCAAGAGAAACTAATTATGTTAATTCTGGTGTTTATGGAATTTGGAGATCTTGTTTTAAAATTGAGAGTTTTGTCTTTCACAAAAACTTCTAGAAGAACAAATTGGATGCAATATTGGTTGCTAGCTAAAAGCAGACAACCGCATACCGCTAGAAGGATTTCCACGCCCCTGAAAGTTTGGATCATCACAAACTATTGCTTCAGGCCCCCATGCAAGCTTGCCACCAAAAATATTCCAGACACCATTTGGACTCTGGAATATGAAAAAAGAGTATGATCAGAAAATCTCCAGTAACTATGGATCCTTCATACATAACAGTTTATAAAATCAATCAAAGAAATAAACATTGCATAAGGTTTCATGCATGAAGCTGGCAATTGAATAAAAGACCCATTAGCACATATTTTTAAGTTATATGATAACAATTTGGCTCTAGCAATGAGTTACAGCGACACCAAATATTCACTGCAAGTAATTAGAAGTTTAAAACAGCATCAATTAAAATATGACCTAAGCATGGCTATGTAAGACACTATCTAAGATTTTGTCAATCAGGCAATAGAACAGCAGGTTCATGCTTTCAGCCAAAGCATGCGACTTTCCAGCATGATAGGTTCATCTTCACATCCTCTGTTTAGGTTAATGATGATTTGATGAAGCAAAATTCAACCCCACTCATAACACCTGCATGACATTAAGCATGGAGGCCATATAATCCTGCAAGTCAGCTCCACATAGCAACAAGGTGTGAAGCAAAGCAGCAGAGGATTCAGCTGTAATGGCCATGGACCATCCAATTTCCTTTTGGTATAAACAAATAAAGATATAGGAAGTGGAAAAGAAAGCATGTATCCAACGGTGATACCAGGACAAGAAATAATTTAAATAATGGAAATAAAACCTCTAAGCAATTTTAAGTTCTCATGTGATACAAATTTAAGATGACCCAAACTAAGAAGCAAACAATATATTTGGCAAGATGCAAAAGCTGAAACATACAGTTGTTGCAAAGAAACCTTAGAAACATTAAATTCTCTGAACTGAAATTGTTCTGCAATAAATGTAGCCACATGCTACTATGAATAATGGTAATCACAGAACATCATATGAAACCGCATTTACCTGCTTTTGGGCACATCGATGATTCAGTACAACATCTCCCAGGGCCTGCATAATCATGTAATCCACTTAGGTAGAAAGGAAGGTATATAGATAGATAGATAGAAATTCAAATGTACCAGAATATCATGATTATGCATTTCATTGATACAATGTTTAAGCTCTTCCTCTGAACCATATGCTGAGTTCAGGTTGTAGAGATCAGATGGCATATAACCTACAAAAGCAGATAATAATTCCGCAATCAAATTTAATGCATTGGATGTGCTAAGATGAGATTGGAATTGAAAAATTAAAGGATGCAGAATTGTTTCCTCCTATGAAGAGTTTCACAAATTTACAAAGTCACATTTCCCAGAACTGATGTACTGCGCACATGCACACACACACATGGATATATAATGAAGAAAATCCTTTATCATAGGTGTTAATAGATCATATGAACGAAAGAATGACAATATGAAGTCACACACACACATAGATATAATGAAGAAAATCCTTTATCATAGGTGTTAATAGATCATATTGTAACAAGTACAAAAAGAGGAAAACAAAAATGGAACAACATAAAAATTTATCATATTGAAATGAATCAAACAATTTATATTTTTATTGATGTCCTCGATTAATTACACTTGTTGTGTACATCAGAAAATTGCATATTCACATCCCAGACTACAAGTGATCCTAATTACATCTCCACGATGGGAGAAAGCCCTTGATTAAAAGGAAAAATACAATGTATCTTAGATTGTCTTTGGGATCGTCAAGCACGTTGCGATGACTTGAAATTTAGTGGGTCGCCTCAAGCTAGTGGGTGGTTAGGATGACACTGCTCTAGATTAGGTTGCTAGACATTAGACCAACCTAAAAAATGAGTGCTTTGATCCAATTGGTTTGTCCCAAATGAAATCAAGACTAAGTAATTTCTGCTATTTAGACTATAAAAAACCATAGAGACAGTAGGTGGTTTGTGACCCAATTGGTATATCCTGGAAGGACTCAAGACCGGGTGATCTCTATTGTGTTTAGACCTGAAAGAGACTAAGAGAAAACAGGTAGCCTGGGTTTGGTTCAGCCTTCTCACATTGCCCATAAGAAGCTTAGGAAGAGTAGGTCAGGTTAACTGGGTTTAACTCGGCTCTCTCAATTATTCATGAGAAGCTTAGGAAGAGTGAGACCAGGATGACTGGATTTAGCTCATTTGAAATGGTTTTGCTAAGGTTTGACTCGGTGAGTCATAACTCAGTGACTCGGTCATAGACTTAGGCTTTTGAGTGATTTGATGAATAGTATTGGCTAAGGTTTGACTCGGTGAGTCATAACTCAGTGACTCAATCCTAGACTTAGGCTTTTGAGAGATTAGATAATAGTATTTTTTAAGATTTAACTAGGTGAGTCATGACTCAGTGACTCGGTCCTAGACCTAGGCTTTTGAATGAGTTAGTGAATAATATTTGCTAAAGTTTGACTTGGTGAGTCATGACTCAGTAACTCGATCATAAACTTAGGCTTTTTAATGAATTAATGAGTAGTGTTTTCCAATACCTCGTGGAAAACCAAAAGTGGGCGATCTCTATCGTTAACCTATGAGAGATCTTAGAGTTAGGTTGCATGAATTAAGCCTAATTATACTTTGAGTTAATTAAGCTTAATCATGATTAACACTAATGACAATGATTAGTTCTAATGACAATTCTTAATTTGTTTCAGACAATGTCATTATCTCCCTGATTTTTATGGGTTGTCTTCCAGAACAACTCTGTTATTTTCAAGATTTAATTAGGGTTTTGCCAATCTAAGTATGTTTTAACTATTCAATCCGGCAACATCTTGTTGTCTATTAATCATGTGGAACCCACCATACCACAGCATGGGTAGGACCCACGTGTGTACCATGGTGGGACCATGTCAAAGTGCCTTCAAGCACCAAGAAAAATATCCAGTAGGTCAAAAGCCTTTGGCATCGAGGGAGGCACCCGCCTCATGAAGAATAAATATCCAATAGGCTAAAAGCCTCTGGCGTCAGGAGAGGCATCTGATTCATGAATTCGTGAAGAATCCTCAAAGCCTTCAGTCCAGAAGAAAGTTCTCCTCCAAATGAGAGAGGAGGGGGGTATTTATAGGCTTGGAGGCTTACCTTCGCTACCTGGATGTGCAATGTAAAATTCTCACATCTGTTACTTGGTAATAGATTGCAAAATTCTCATGCATTTGCCTTTGGTTCCGCTACTTAGGAGTGGAATATAATTTCTCCTTCTTGATTTTGCCTTTGCCTCCACTACTTGGTAGCGGAGTCAAAGGTGAATTTGGGTTAAACTAGAATTTTGCCTTTACCTCCACCAGTAGGTAGCGGAGTTAAAGGTCAATTTTGCCTTAAGCTAGACTTTTGCCTTTACCTCCGCTAGTAGGTAGCAGAGTCAAGGACCAATTTTGCCTTGAGCTGGAATTTTGCCTTTGCCTCCGTTAGTAGGTAGCAGATTCAATAACCAATTTTGCCTTAAGCTGAAATTTTGCCTTTGCCTCCACTAGTAAGTAGCGGAGTCAAAGAACACTTCTCTTGAAATGCATTTTACCTTTTCCTCCGTTAGTAGGAAGCGGAGTCAAAGAACACTTCTCTTAGAGTGGGATTTTGCCTTTGCCTCTGCTAGTAGGTAGCAGATTCAAAAAACACTTCTCTTGGAATGCATTTTGCCTTTGCCTCCGCTAGTAGGTAGCGGAGTCAGAGAACACTTCTCTTGGAGTAGGATTGTTTCAAATTATTTTACACTCATTTTTAGTATTTTGCAAATGCATTTTCCAGCCAAATATTTTGGTTTGGAAATACCATTTTATCAAAATACTAATAATTTGGTTAAGATTACCAAATTCCCCATTTAATAATTATTGTCTTGAAATTTTATTTAATTCTAACTCCACTCGAGGGTACTTGGTCACATGGGATCGTGGGACCCACTATTTCAAGCTACCCTAAATTTTAACTATCCTCTAAATACAACTTGATTTTTAGACAGCCTGAAATACGCACAAGTGCCATGATTTTGAACGGCCAAAAATTTCAACATGCCAAAATTCATGCAACCCATGTTTAGAATTTTCTTACGCATGGATGTGACTTAATTTGCGTCATTTCTAAATTCAATGTCTTGGATATATTGGATTGAGATGTTAATTACCATCACTTAATAAATCTAGAAATTTCCAATTCTCAGGTGCACCTTGATCTTCAGACAACTCTAAAATATGCACTAATGACGTGATTTTTGAACTCAAAGCAATTTCCAAATGCATGATTTTAGGACCGTCCGGAGACCCTTTGATCACCCTAGTTCTTGACTCCACAACCTGAGCGACAAGTCTACTTTACCTACGCGACTTGCTAGGCAAGGCTCGCCTATGCAAGTGGAGTGTTGGAACCAGGCGTCTGACATTGCCTACGTGAGTGGGCACTCTAGTTGCCTTTGCCATTTGGGGCATTTTGGAAATGACTACCTTCTCCCATGGGACCATTTTGGAATTTATATTTTTCTTGGACCATTAGCCCAGCTTGAATATTTCCTTTGAAATATTTTGATAAATATGGATTGCGATTTTATTGAAATTATTTATCTTCCAATCATCGGTGCGGATTGAACGTGGCCTACGTGGTGGCTTTAGACTTCATCATTCGCACTTTGGTAGAATAAACCATGTCCTATAATCTGTTTGCTGCAACTAACAAGGTGAAAGAGCATGCATAATTCCATCTTTCCTTGGGAGCGGAGTAAGGAATTTTGCCTTTGACCGACTCTCGGTGTGATCTGAGCCGTTCTTGTATAGACGAAGGGTATGTGATTTTAAGCTATCCAACACATATGAACAAAAGAATGACAATATGAAGTAGCTTTATATAACCCTAAGGATTAATTTGATGAATAACAAAACTTGTTAATTACTTCATTGAGGTATAATAAGTTTGCTAAGTGCTTTCGCGAAAAAAATGTGCAAGTAAAGATTTTCGACAAAGTTAATGAAAGACTTTATTAGATGGTTTTCCAATCTATTCTAAGGATCATCAATTAATCGAAACCATCAAAGCTAAAACTAAAAGGATAATGGAAGAAAAAGTGCATAAAAACAAGGTTAAAGCGTCACTAGAGAGCTCAAGAGACTCAAAAGCATCAACTTACCTAAACAACGTGATTGAAGACACATGCTTGGGGCACCAAAGGAGGCATTCCAAAACCCTAGAGCTGTAGGGACTTCCGTGGTTGACAGACCATTTTTCTGTGGTGTGCAAGTCATTTTCTCCATACAGCAAAAAAATGGATTTTCAATGTTGAATTTGTGCAATGGCTAGTCCTCTCCTTCATTGGCTATATTCTTAAAGATCTTCAAATATGAAAGAAAAAGTTGAAGGAAAATTGACTTTTACCTACCTTATAAAGAAATCTCAATCCATTCAAGGTTCAAATGGAAGTTTCAAAGGCTACATCTTCCATAACATTGAAGAGAGTCACCTCTGGCAGTTTAATTGTAAAAAGCTTATTTATTTGTGTGCTTAATCTTTTACCTACCTTAGAGAGAGCTGTCAATACATGCAATGTTCAATAGAACTTTCAATGGCTACATCTTCTAAAACATTTAAAGAGAGTCACCTTTGGCAGTTTAATTGTAAAAAGTTAAATTGTTTGCATGCATAATCTTTACATTTTGCCTATTAAGAAACACTTTTTTTTTTTTTTTTACTTGTACATTCCTTAGCATGAGAAGATGTTCCATGCTAAGAAGACAATCAATGGACTGTGATTGAGAATTTCCCCTAGAGATTAGAATTAGAGGAAGTTCGTGGAATGTGCTGTAAAAGCCCCACAAAAGCTTCAAAATCCGGAAGACAGTCATGGACTATAGGTGTTTGGTTGTTTTCATGAGTGTCCGTTTAGGAGTGAAGAAAAGAGGTGAGAAAAAAAATGATATAGAAAAGTAAGGGGAAAAAAGTGAATGATGTGATATGATAAGAGGTAATGGTCAGAAATAAAGTAAATAAGAACAAAATAGATAAATTTTTTACATGAAAAGATGAGAAATAATGGTTAAAAATATAGGTAATAATGAGGAAAAGTAAAGTTGTTAGGTAGTTAAATTATCAAATCGCATCAAAATATATGGAAAAAGGGGTAGAAAGGGTGAAAAAGTTTTCCACCATCTTTTCCTCTTTACCAAGCAGAGCCTAAGGTTGGAAAACATTGAAAAGCGAAGCACATGCCAAAGGGTTGAGCCAAACAAATATAGATTTTTGTGTTCTTGTTTGATTTCATATTATTGCACAATCATATTAATTCTAGTTTTCCCCCCATTATTTGGGTTGTTATCTTTAAAACACTCAATTCACCTCCTTCTTAAGTGCTTGCTACACAGAAGGCCAATACTATTGTCTCTACTTTCAAAGTCCAGATATCCTATTTTGAGGATTATTTCAAGGGTTGACATTATTCCTTCCTTGAAAATGAAGAAGAAGACAGAGATGTCCCTAGTTAGATGTATTTAGAACAAACACCTCAATGAGTGGATAGTTGCCAAATACATTGACGTGCTTGTCGTGCTTGACAAGTTGAGTTTAATGGCAATGCCATCGTAAAAACAATCATCCATGTGCTTGTCATGCTCGAGGTAAGGCAAGTTACCATGAAGAAATGAAACCAAATTTATTATATCTAGAGTGATCAATAGGAGTAATGATTGTCATGGTATTGCCTTAGCCAAATATATATAAGGACGGCTTGTATTTGCTACAACTGCACACTCTATACCAACATCGTGTGTGCTCCATGCTACCCAGCTCAACAGTAGCACCTCATGCAAGAAGAGGCCCCATACGTAAAAGATCAAGCAGGGACTCTTACCGGATTTTCTCTCCTTTCAGGTAGATAGGCATATGGAATATATATCAAGCAAGAACATATGGATTTTCTTTGCAACAGGGGGCCCAAAGGGTTGTCTTTCCAGACAGATAAAAGCCAGAAACAGTGTCTCACAGGACCACACATTTGCAACAGGGAAACAATTGGTGCTTCAAAATTCCATGGTCCTCTCACCAGAACTTATCCAGAAGATAGAAATCTCTTTTGAACTTGACAATCTCAAAAAATATTTCCTGCAGTTAAATGCTTATTACAAGAAGTGGATAAAAACATGGTGAAGATCAAGCCTACAGTGAGTTTGCAAGTTCTGAACAAGAAAAAAGAAGGTTTTGTACTAACTACCATATCCGGGATTTTCACAAAAGCATAGTCTGAATCTAGCTTGATCTCTGTCTTTCTTAGGAAAACTAAATGCCTACCTTAAAAAATGGACACAATTTGGCAATGCAAGACAAAATAAGCAATTTTGGTGTGACAAACTTCATGCCTGAATGCCCAAGTAAATGGTAGAGATGAAGGAAAGCAAACATGCTTAAGCATTGTGTGAACACGACTAAAACAGTCCTGCCCCACAGAAGTAACCTGTATGAGACATATCCAGTCAACTTCATACAAACTGGAAGAAAACACAATAGATGTTTTGTTTTCATCAATTGATGGTTGAAAATTGACTTCTGAAAGGGAATTGAATGTAGTAAAATAGTAAGAGGCTGAACTTTCTAGAGGCAAAATTCAAGGAGCGCACCTTGAGGGGCAACTGATTCTGTTGGTGGTGGAAACCACACTGAAGTTATCCCAGATTGTGACAGATCAGCAGCTTTAGGAGCCAGCTCTAGGTACCACTTCCTTCTCCAGCTTTCCCAATTAAAAGCTTGAAACTATACAAGTAAAGACGCAAAAGACAGTGGCAGTGAACAGTTCCAAATTACAAAAAGTTCTATCATGAGGGTTTACCCCTCTCGCAATACATAGTTTGTGAGAATTTCAAGGAAATCTCCTATTAATAACTCAGGCATTCTAAAACTAGACCATGTCTTGCTTGAAGCTCAGCATCTCTCTCTTGAATACATAAACAATGGGGACTGAAGGATGACAATGATTGGACTTTTCACAGATAAACACAAATCATTTGCAAAGACTAGCATGGAAACACATTGCGATAAACTCAAATCATTTGCAAAGACTAGCATGGAAACACATTGCTGGATTTCCAAGACAAGCCAGTGGTTTTCAAGGGTAGGTCTCCTGGGTCAAGTAAAGATTTGTTTGCCCTCTACTCTAGAAGGCCATCACAAGCTTAACCTTGATGGCAGCTTCATAAAAGTAAGAAATCCACTCCTTCAATAATTGAAGGTGGATTGACTCCCACCTCACATGTAAGAAAAATACAAGCATAGAACAGGATCAATTACACTTCAGAATGAATACTCTGCTTGTAATATGTCTTTCACACAGTATCAAAAGTGATGGAACAACCACCTGCTCAAAATTATTGTAAACGCAGAAAGCAGAGGAATACTAACCACAATCTCACGTCCAGTGCCCGTGCCAGGCTCTGCATCAAATTAAAAACAATATTCATGTTTCTCATTCAGCAATGTTGTTTTGCAAGCTAATCTCGAATATAAAACAGAAGGGTGGAGCTATTTCAGTTTCAAGAAAAAACTAACCTAATTTTGTTTGTTCCGGTGTCTTTTGCCATTGGACAGTCCTCCTCTGCAGAGCCTGTTCCAAAGTCTTCCTTTTCTTTTCTATGATCTCCTTCTCAAATACATGCTCAACAAGTGTATCCCCCTCCTTTGGTTTTTCTTGAGCAATAGACCATATCTCCTCTAGTTTGGGCAATTCCAAAGTCTTGAATTTCATAGTATGAGCTTCAGAAAGATCAATTTTCCTAGGTGGAAACTTAGGAAATATGGTCCTAATTTTGCGTGCCTTCCATTCAGGTACATCTCTTCGAGGGCCATCAGCCAGCAGCTTCCACTTCAACGAGTCATCTTCAGTCAAAATATCTATCCTCCCACCATTAGCTGAATAAACTTCATCACCCTCTCCTTCAAGGAATCTTTCCTTCTGCAGTAGTGACTCGGCAATTTCTGCTCTCTGCCTCCAGACCTTTAAAGCAGCTTCAGATGCATTTAAAGACCTCTGCAAGGCAGCACACCTTCTCAAGTAAGCGTCATCTTTCAAATGCGCAGTTTTCTTGGCCGCTTCTACTGCAGCCATCACACCCTCCAGTTCATCCTTAAAGGCCTTGGAAGTCACTTTTTCCATCCTTGATGCTTCTTTCTTCATTTTCTCCTGGAATGATTTGGTTTGCTCCTCCAACTGTAGTGATTTTTTATTGGTTGATTCCTGAAAATCAATCAATGCCTTTTCTGCATTGCTGGCACGAAGTTCTGATGATTTGGCATGTTGGAGAACTTGTTCCAACTCTGACTTCAATCTATCAACCTCATTTCTTGTTAGCAATAATTGAGATTCTAGGTCGCTGACAAAATTCTGCAATCTGATGTTCTCGGCCTGGGCAGTGGCAATTTCATCCACCAACTCTGCACCATCGGTGAGAACCAAAGCCCTTTTTTTCGCATGTTCACTTGCTTTTTCTGCCACAGTCAAAGCCTTACCTATTGTATCTTTCGACTGCTCAACAATAGACAATATAGTACCTTCTGTGGTGTTTCTTATCTGTTCTTCAATTTGATATGCTGCTTCTGCAGCAGAAGTCTCTGCTGTGGAAACTCTCTGCCAGGCATCTTCTAATATGTGAGCAGTAGCTTGCTGGAAAGCAATTTCTGCCAACTTCTCAACTTGCACTGCAAGCTCAACAGCATCCTGTTTTGCAAGAACCAATTTAGATTGTAGGGCAAACTTTTCTTGCACAGAGTCATCTAGCTTCTTATGAATAAGGGATTTAGCAGCTTCAAGTTCAGCAATTGCTAGTTCCTTGTCATGCCTCACAGCAGCAGCATACTCCTGCTGTTTTGCTTCCGACCGAGCTAACTCTTCAATTAGCCTATCTCTTTCTTTCTCAATGGCTTCTTGTCTGGCTCTAGCCTCAGATAGAGCAGCTCGTGCTGCTTCGAGTTCCTCACAAGCTTCCTCCAAATTTTCAATTTTTGCTGATGGTAAGCCATCCCTGTCACTCGCCTCTGTAAAAGCGTCACCAGAATCTCCCTGTTATCACAACTAAAGATAATCACCAAACTTTAATGGTAATCATAGTTCTCTTTTTGTTATGATATGCAGGCATTCCAATAGAAACCATGAAGTAGAAGGTTTAATTAATTATAGCTCACAGGCTGACAAGGTTGGCTAGACATTCGTCTCCAATACCACAATTGAATATGGGGAACTGGTATGGGCAATCACAACAATTATAAACCATGACTCAAAGGTTACAGACTGCTAAGCCACCCATCCATTTAATCGATTCATGCAATTGGAAGATCTACACCAAGTGTACAAAAATATGCATCACAGAAAACATTCAGTGGGTGCCATATACAACCATTGGATATGAGTTATAGCCCAAATAAACAAGGGGTACAGATAGTCCATGTCATGGACTAACACATACATGCACCATAGACAGCCTATAAGGCGAAAGAGATGGGGTATCAACTATCTCCATCATTGCCAGTAAACTTCACCCTTCAAGTAAACCGAGATTATGGCATATCCAAGTCTGAACCATGAGAACAAAGAGAAGCAATTTATGCATCCCATACATACCCCGCTTGCAGATATTGAAGTCCTACGAATACTAAGTCCACCTTTTATTGATAAGCATTTCCTGCAAGAAATGTATGTAAGATAAAATTGCTCGAATCGCAACTTAGTCAAAAAGACAGAAGAAGTAAAGGACGCAACCTTTTATTCTTGTAAGAGTATCTAAAGGCTGTAGGGCGCCGTCTAATGTAGACATTTGAATTGGGGAGCTGGTTGTTGCCAGAGATAACATTATCACGGGCGGAGCACACTAACGGTGTTCCGGGAAAAACAAAAACGCTCATTGGTCCTGTCAAACAGTCATAAACTCATTTATTTGATGGATGATATATGCTTCTCACAATATATCACAAAATAAAAGAGAGAGAAAAGTGTGAGAAAGAGACTGCAGCAAGGGTATTAGAAACTTGAGCTAAAACAAAACCAAAATTGCGCCAAAGTATCAGGTTTTCACCAATTAGTGTCTATCACTTTTTTTTCCTTACCCATCAACTGATCGGGTAAAAGAAAGAATGCTGGTTATAGCTTATTCCTGCTACTCCAACACCAGTTTACAAACCAAGCAATAACAGTAATTCTTGTATCACCGCACCAAGTCCAGCAAGAGAAAAACTTGAAGCACAATTCATAGTTTTCTATATGCAACCATTCAAATGTTCTTCCATGAACAGTTTTGCATCTTCATCAATCTGCATTTCGGATATCTTTATACAGCTCTGAAAAAATGGATTTTAAACTCAAGCAGCAGGCTGCGTTTGGTTCGCCCAAACAATATCATGAAATTTACACCTAGTCAGTCCAATCTGGACCAAAACAGAGCAAACCAAGCACACCTATGGAATCTTTTTTTCCTTAAAATAGGATAATTTTGGCCTTCTAGAGGAGAAAGCAATCGATGATGTGCAAACGACTTTCCGGTATAAACAAGTTACCGAAAGCTTTCTACCAGTGTGCTTGACCATCCACGCTAAACGCCAGTGATGACCAATTGTCTGACGGCAGCCTTGCATGCATTTATCAAGAAATGAGAAAGTTTCGAGCTTTACAACTGAACTACGATGTGAACCAAATCAGAAAACCAGACAACTTCTGCAAGATCATAAACTGGACAGAATGTGACAAAAGACTAAGCCATTCATCGAAATTTCACTCGAATCAACATGTCATTCTCGAGCTGGACATGTTATCAGATCCAGTTCAATCGACAAGAGAAATGCATTCGGATTTCGAAGAAGAGAGAAGAAGAATATTGATGAGAGGAGAAAATCTGACCAGAATTGACGGATCAGATGATAAATTACTCGCTCATTTGAAAATATCTCGATCTCCTTCTTCTCTCCTCCTTTTCTGGAAATCCTCGCTCACTCACCGCTCGCCGGAGGCGTTTGCGGAGAAGAGGCAGGCAACTTGCAAATGGCGCGCAGAAAACAGCAGCTGGCGAATGTTTATGGCCTGACGAGGCTGTCCTCGTTCGTCGCGGCGAACCGGTCTTTGTTCGCACCGTTTCTTATTTCCCGCTGCCTGTACTCTCGATGGATCCAGGCCGTCCATCTCTCACCGCAGATGACGCTGGACGCTGCGAGTTGTGACAACCAAACAGCACTTTATCTACTAACTAAATCAATTAAGTAATTTTTATGCTTTTTGACGGCTAGGATGAAGCGGTTTCCATCTTGCGTCAAACGTGGTTATTAGATCCGATATGGGACCGTGTGAGATGCTGCGTGTAGCTTAGTATCCTCGTTACAGTTGATATGTAGCCTGTTGGATAGAATCAACAGCTTCGTTCCACCATCTTTTGGTGTATATCAAAGATCTGAACCGTTAACTTCTCTATTGGATTAAAAATACAAACTTCCAACAATGAAAAATATGCGGATTGTTAGATAATATGGATGATGACACTCATGGAAGTTTGTGGCTGATATTTTAGGTTTTTTGTTCTCTTTACTTTTATAATTTTTGCGTCAATCATTGAAGTGTTGGATCTAGTTCTTTCCATGGACCCGATTCTGTAGGAAATGACGTGATCACCGGAGAGGAAGCTTTGAAGGACGAAGTGGGATGCGGAATTTCCATTTGTAGTTCTCTCTCTTGCAGCCTCAAGTTTTAATTTTTCCACGCTTTTTGGGCGCTTTTGACCGTATCAAGAATGGTGCTCCCGAATCCAGGGAATTTCATGCGCTCTAGATATCCTTTACTAGTTGATCGAGGCCTGATTAGGGCCATCCAGGCCGTTGATCGAGTGGAAGAAAGGAAAAAGAAAATTATGCACTATATTCATGGATAATAGTTAGAAACAAAGTAAACGAAAATAAAATAAATAGTCTTTTTATATTAATATATAATATTATAAGTAAAAATACAGATAAAAATTAAAAAAATAAATAAAATTATTGAGTAATTAAAGTATCACGTGATAGAATTAACAAAATGGTGGAAAATGATGGAAAACCTGGAAGCCCCTCTCACCCTCCCAATGTTGGTATTATGTACCATCTTAACTGCTTAGTAATTTTATCTTAACTATTTAATAATTTTGTTTTTATTTTTTTTATTCTATTGCTCGTATCTTCAGTAATTGTCTCTGTTTTTAACACGAAAAAAATCTTTCTTTCGTTTCGGCTTTTTTTTCCTCTCTACTTTTTTTCTCATTGCTTGTTGCAATTATTTGTCAACGATTTTTTTATTACGGTAAAGACAGCGACTAATAGTCTAGCGTCTCCATTGACTCTCGAAAAGCACGTGGGTGCATTTATAAAGAAACGTCATTAAAGCCCGATTCTTCGCATGGACCCACGTGCACAGGATCAGGGGGACACTTTATCGGTAGATGATTCACGGGGTCGGGATGTTAAGAAAGGCCATCAGACTTTCGAGAGAGGAGGCAAAAGAAATCTAAGGCCGAGAGGGCGGGATGGCAAAAGACAAAAAGAAGAGTGGAGAAATAATTAAGATGGGGAGAAGACGAAATGAAAGCTGAGGACAACTTTTAAAATAAAAAGAATGTTAACGGGTTAGGAAAAAAAAGTGAGAACTTTTTAGAAGAAAGCAAAGATGGTTGATATTTCACCGTCTGACGAGGAAAAATAGGTAACTTATCATAAGGGTGTATTTGGTAAGTAGTAAAAAAATAATGAAAATGTTTCTCTTCTTTTTCTACCATATTTTATACACTTTTTAATATATTTTTATATTTTAATTACTTAACAACTTTTTTATTTATTTAGATTTTTAATTATTATTCTATATTTTTACATAAAATATTTATTCATTTTTTATCTTGTCAAATGTCTTTTCTACATTACCAACGCACCTTGAGTTTCCATCATGTGTAGGCAGAGAAGGAAAGCCAACAAGGTAAAAAGAGGTTTTTCCAAATCGGTGTTCATGTTTTGCTGACAATCCTGTTTTGGTACTCAACCTTTTGATTTTCCTAAATTAGTGCTCAAGCTTTATATCTTATTTTCAAATTTGTGTCCAATACCACCCGAGGGTGCCAAATGGCCGAATTCAAAATTAGTATAACCAAAACACTTTTGAAATAGATATACGGGTATCTGACTTTATTTTCATAACGCCCTAAATTTGCTCTCTACCCACACCTCCTCAGCAGCAACCATTTAGTAGCATTCTTCCCACACCTTCCTCGTGGCACCTCCTCGATGACGACAATATCGTATGCAAGGAACCCTTCTAAATGATCCCTTCTGAATATTGCAACAATTTATACATTCTAAAAGCGTATAAAAAAAATCAACAACATATGCAAAGAACCTTGCTCTCAAAAATAACTTAGATTAGATGGTTACAATTGCTAATCATTGTGGAACCCATCGCTAAAATTATATTGCTGATTATAGTTTGGACAGCAACATCTGGCGTATGAAAAAAAACTAAGTATGATTTCAAACTTTGTTTCTTGTTGTAGATACACTTGATATCGAACATAGATTTGAATTTCTATTTCAAAGTTCTTCGAAGCTTGCTTCGGAGTGAACAAGTGAACTTTATAGTGAATAAGCATTGCTTCAGAGTTCTTTGAAATGACCTTCGGAGTTCTTTATTTTACTTCGGATAACGTCATGTTCTTGAGCAGTTTTAGTAAAATTATCATAACTTTATCATACGAATTCCAAATTTAGTAATTTTTGTTAGGTTTGACAGATAATTTCAACATCTACAATTTTATGTTAATCAATTTTTCTGATTCTGCTTGTATTTTAAGTCATGGGCCCTCAAAGTACCATCTTTTATTTTCATCCGAAATTTATATTTCAAAGATCTTTGGAGAGAGTTGCGCTGTTTTAGATTTAATTTTCTCATATGAACTCAGAATTGCACCATTCATTTTGCATTGGATAGATAATTTCAGGGGCTACAGAGTTTATGTTGATCACTTTGTCTAAATTATCCATCTTCACTTAAAAGAGTTTGTTTTATTGATTTGTAAAATGAAACTAAAAATTATAAAAGATGTTACTCTAAAGTCATTTCTGGGACTGATGGAGGCATATTTGAAAAATGTGTTCAACATGAAAGTTTTAGCCTTTGTTAGTAGCTTTCTAATGTATCAAGAATTATATTATTCTTAATTTATATGAGAAATTTATGGTTAAAATAGTGCAACTACCTGTAAAGATTCACATTTATCTACTATTTCATGTGACAGAAGGCGTTACTCTAAAGACACGACTTATATAAAATGGATAATTCAGACAAAGTAATCAACATACAAGTTGTAGTCCCTGAAATTATTTATCCAAAGTAAAATAATGGTGTAATTCTAAGTTCATGTGAAGTCTAAAATAGTATAACTCTCTCCAAAGATCTCTGAAATATTAATTTTGGATGAAAACAAAATACAGTACTCTGAGAGCCCATGACTCAAAATAAAAGCATAA
>JAYJMB010058598.1:0-26990 GCA_036873735.1 Pouteria campechiana | reverse complement strand
CCCCCCCCCCCCCCCCCCCCCCCCCCCCCCCCCCCCCCCCCCCCCCCCCCCCCCCCCCCCCCCCCCCCCCCCCCCGTACTCAGATCCCAATCTATCACTCTCTGGTTTTGGGGCCTAAGCTTGTCACTATTCTTCAATAAGTTTCCTGATTTTAAAGGAATATTTTGCCAAAATCTTGGCAGATTCAACCCTGAATGTGTACATATACACCTGTTATACAATCATCATATAATTTTTAACATTCACATCCATAAATTATAATCTAAACCATAACTATGATGAAATAAAATTAACCACAAATTACACTAGCACCCACAATTTACTTGCCTAGGATCAAAACTGATCATGATGGCTTTACCTTCTAAGGGGAAATCATATAACTCTATTGAATATCATTATACCACAGCTAACCCACCATGACATGCCATACAATCAATTCTACATCAACTTAAAACCACCCACTTACAAATATACAAATACCATAAGACATTAACATGAACATAATTAAAGTACTAAACCATAGTCCTCAACTCATTATATCACCTAGAAACATCTTCTAATCTTGCTCTTTAGTGCCAAATCTTAGTTAGGATTCTTTACCTTCTCAGTCAGCAAAAAATATAAATAAGGAAGGCATGAGTCCTGGCAACTCAGTAAGTAGGTAGGGTTAGAAAACAATAATCAATAATCAAATGAAGAGTATACTTGATTTCATAAAATGAAAATTGTAATCAAGAAGCAGGATACAATTTACATGTGTGAACGTATATCAAAAACATAAATTGACAATCATAAGCAATTTATAATGCCTAGAATACAAATATACAAAAGTCTATCAATAATTGATCCTAATTACTTAAGTAACATAAACCTACTTACCTGTATAGAAGTAATCCTACTTTATGCTTTCTAGTCCCCAACATGGTCTTACTTTGGGTGGAGTAAACCCTATACAACATATACAATTCAATTGAATTTCATATATAACTCAAGCCAGTCATCAAATTTCCATTCAATCATATCCTAATCTAAGTATACATGCAATAACCTACCTAAGCATAACATGAATAGTCTATTTACTTCCCCAATTTGAACACATAAACCGTAGGTAAAGCATCCTCATGCACTTTACTTTCCATATGGTCATTCCATCACAAATTCTTCATTTCTAGCAAAGTGCAATAACTAGATTTCTTAATCATCATATTTTTTTAATTCTTCATGACAAACTTCGGAATTGATCTCATTAACTAATCTAACATGTCTTAAAATGCCACAAATCCTCTATCTACCTCATGGATTCACCATGGTTCCAACACTAGGGTTGTGACATAATAGTCCTGTCCATGAAAGTTCATCTACACAAGTTCCTTGTGTCCAGTTTATGCCATAATCATAGGAATCAAACTTCCTTTTCAATTTACATGAAAATCCCCAAATAATTCAACAGTTTCCAAACCATAAAACCCCTTAGGTTTCAGAATCATCCCCAATCAAAGCAGAAATCAAAGATTAACATAAAGGAATTACTTAGCGCCATAAATCCATCTTCCATCTGCAACCTTTCCCTCAAATCGCCACAAGAGGCTCCCTTGTCAACTTTTTCAAGTTTTCTCTCTCACTTTACTACTCAAATGCATGATTTTTAACTCACAAATTATTGTAAGTGATGGCTGTAGTAGTATAGGACAACTTCCCCTCATGATTTTTGGTGAAATCTTGGTGGAAAAATGGTTTTGGAGAGGTGGGTTCCAAGGGGAAGAGGGGAAAACGAAAATGAAGCTAAAGAGGGAAGGTGATGGAGTATATAAAGCTCTCCCCCCTTCGGTGCTCCGGTGGTTCATGTTGGATCATGCAAATGTAATTGCTCTTCACCAGTTTTACAGCCTAATGTTCATAATTCATGCATTCTGATGATTCTTTACTATCCACACTCATCATGTGCACATTCATTTTAAATTTCTATGCATTTCTTCCAATTTCTTATATAGCCTCATGTGTCATTCCTCAAATACATTCAATGTGAAAAATTCCTCCACGGAAAATTTAAGGCATCACATTCTTCCCCCCTCACAAAAAGTTTCATCCTCAAAACTTTGATTCTCATGACATTTTTCTCAAATTATTATTTAATTCATGCATTCATATCATTTCATACTTGGGGTCTGTATTCTCATAATACACCATGCAAGTGTGCCTACTGATCAGATGTTTTTTTTCATTGAAGAACTAACTATAGCATTCATGCAAATCCTTACCAAAAAGTTACTCAGAGTTTAATAGAATCAGGCAATATAATTTAGCTATACGCGCAGACTTTATTTGTAAAGCCTATACACATTCATGATTTTGCAACTTCCCAACTATGAGAATCATACATGTATCTCAAGAAAAACTAAATCAAATTCTATTTTTCTGTCACACTTCCCTAATCACTCACACCATATTACACAAATCCAATATCATTTTAGCAGTGATAATACCCATTCATTCCAATAGTTTATTGGAAATTTGCATAAAGAAGACCAGTTTCTCAATTCATTCCCAAGAAAAAATAACTTGATTATCTACAATTTCCTAATCTGTATATGGATATGTGATATCATTCTAACATATGATATCATCTACAACACGTGTAACCAACCAACCACAACATCAAAATATAATACTTATGAAACAAAAGTTTCAACTTATGTAAACAGTATCATGAAATCCAAAAACAATAGGGGTCACCTTTACTAATAACTACTAAAATATCTTTCATTTCTACTCATTTTTACTCATATCCTTGTTACAACTATCTCATCTCATCCACCTCCAAATATTCATACTTGATCATCAATCATATTTTACCTGCCATCAGTCAATACCATGCTCGGGAGGCTACCAACAAAGTGTCTTAATTACAACCAATTGGTCTTAGTCAGGAATAAAGCGATCTCAGTCACAAATGAAAAGATCTCAATGACAAATGGAAGGGGTCTCAATCATGAATAAAATGGTCTCAGCCACCAAATGAATAAAGTGATCTAAACCACTATTAAGTAGAAATCACCATGAAGCAAGGTGATCTAAAACACATGAAGTGGCAACCATTGACAAATAAGGTGATCTAGACGACAATCAAGTGGCAACCACCGTCAAATAAACTCAACCATGAATGAAATGAAGTGAAGTGAAGTGGACACTGCCATGATATTCACATCATTATTTCTTACATGCTTTCATATAGTCATCTTTATAATTTATCACATCTTTCCCCACTGATGCATGATCAGTTGATTCCCGTATCCCTGGCAACAAATGTTGTTAGATCCATGACAATATTATCAATGCCATCTATGGTATCTAGCCATCACAGCAACACAAGCATTTCAGGTTCACTATCTACATCGATTAGGGCAATTAGCTATAGCCTTTTGATGAAACTAGATACTATATGTGTCAAGTTATACATACCATAAGTGTTAAATCTTATACAATATATTCTTTCATTTACATTTTAATCAACTTTATTTTATCCGAATGTCCATTCACATAAATTCCACCATACTGCCACCCTAGTAGTTGTCACCCGTCGAGTCGTTTGAAACAGTTTGGTTGGAGTGGCCCACTGTGTCCACATGATCAATCCTTGGGTCTCATATAATAGATCCACATAGGCCATTCCTGAAAGGGATCATAAAGAATCAAGGGAGCCATCTCGGCAGGTACCCAAACCTCAAACACACATCGATCAAATTTGGCAGGCATCCAAATCTTAATACATATTAGTTTTGTTCCCAGAGGCATCCAAATGCAAGCCTCAATCAAATGGCCAAATGTCAAAATTTCTATCAAATAATCAAATCCAAGTTTACATAAATGATACTGATATCTAATTCCAAGTATGCATGTAATCCTTGTTCTTAATCCAAATATGCCAAATATGCCTCTACCCAAATAGACTTTCAATTGTCAATCCATTAGCCAAACTACCAACCTCCCATCATCACATCCCACAAGCAAAGTACATATGCTTCCAAAATAATGTACATGCATAATAAATAAATATCCATATATATGAAAGTTCATCAATTCCAATTCATAACATTTTCTCACACAATACCATATCACAAAAATGGTCCAATTCAATAAATAACTAGATAAATAATATCCAAAGTGAACACTTGACATATAATATATATATATATATTTTTTAAACTTACAGTTCAATGCATCAACACATTACTTACCACAGCTCATAAGTAATCTAACAAATGGGATATTTAAATTCCTATCCAATAGTTCATTCAAGCCAAAAGCTCATAAGAAAAATTATTCAATGAAACATACATTGAAATGTCATCATTTGCAATAATCAATCATATCCATAAAATACATTCAATAATACTTAAAATTTCTTACGTACATTTAATCAAAGCAATCCATGTAGCCAATGAAGTTTACATAACCTTGCTTAAAGGAATCCAATGATTTCATCACAAATCAATTAAACAGTCAATTGAATTCAATTGCCAATATGTATTCATAAAACTTTGCAGTTTCACTAACTTAAATTTTTAATGAGATTGCAAAATAGTAACTGTCAAATATAAAATTAAGATGAATATTAGCACTTCCCCAATATATGCCACCACTAATATGCATAATCAAGTCATCTTTGTGCACCAACATATTCATTTCAAGTTATATCATCCATATGTTTAACTCTTTCCTTTCTCACACCTTCATTTTACCTATAAACTATTGCTCTCACATAGTCTCAAATCATAATCAAATCACCATTAATTTATCCTTATCATATCAATTCATAACTATCATTTACATCCCCTTCATTTCCTGACTCACGCCTTCAAATTAGCCTATAACTCAATGTTCTTACAAGTTCTTTTGGCATGTCATTTCCTATTTCATTCTAATAACATGATTATCAATTTTTGTTCTTTTATACAATTGAGCAAGACTTATCACACAGATAAGCCCTAGGCTTATCACTTAGAGTTTGGGACTTATACATAGATAAATCCTAGGCTTTGATACCACTATGTCATGCCCCTCCTTTCGAAGTGTGAAGCTCCACATTTCACTATAATTTACCTAAACTTCCCCATTTTTAGGGTGGGTGGGTACTCTAATCCCAATCTATCATGCTCAGATTTTAGGGCCTAAACCTATCACTATTCCTTGACAAGTTTCCTAATTTTTAAGGGAATATGCTGCCAAAATCTTGGCAAAATCTACCTTGAATGTGTGCATATACACCTATTATACAATCATCATATAATTTTTAACATTCATGTCCATAATTTATAATCTAAACAATAATTATGAAGAAATAAAATTAACCACAAATTACACTAGCACCCACAATTTACTTACCCAGGATCAAAACCGATCATGATGGCTTTACCTTCTAAGGGGAAATCATACAACTCTATTGAATATCATTATACCACAACTAACCCACCATGACATGCCATACAATCAATTATACATCAATTTATAACAAATTACCTACAATTATACAAATACCATAAGAAATTAACATGAACATAATTAAAGTACTAAACCACAGTCCTCAACTCATTATATCACCAAGAAACGTCTTCTAATCTTGCTCTTCAGTCCCAAATCTCAGTTGAGATTCTTTACCTGCTCTGTTAGCTAAAAATATAAATAAGGAAGGCGTGAGTCCGGGCAACTCAGTAAGTAGGCAGGGTTAGAAAACAATAATCAATAATCAAATGAAAAGTATACTTGATTTCATAAAATGACAATTGTAATCAAATCCATTATATATATAATTTTATAATATACTAAAATCCATGACAGTGTAGGATCACATGAAATCATCTACATGTTCATATTATCATTTCATCTCCAAATCAATCTCAACCATTTCCAATCATATCAATATTTCCTCATTTGTCTGTACACAACTATATCATGAGACAATTCATTCATAGTGGATCTATACACTTCACAATACAATAACGGATGGGATATTTTCTATCCTTTTCAATTAGACAACCATTCAATAATTTACATAAGATAAGAGATATTCTTTATCCTAGTCATCAATTAACATACTAATTTCAATCCAAGGGATGCTATCCCTAACATATATACAGTCATAACTAAATAAACATTAACTTTGAATAAATATTGGATATCCACTATCCCTAGCCAAAACACATGTGCCCGGAAGCAAGACAAATATGATAACTATTATCCCCATCCAAACACTCATTTAAACAAAATAAGGAGTACCTACTTACTTCAATAGAAACTACTTTCATAGTCTTTGAGCTCTTCCAGTTTCATAACTTCCCACTTGTACTCAATTGATCTTATACATGTCACAAGAGACATGATTTAATTTACACATTCTCTTTTGGAACATTACATCGTATATTAGATGGGCATAATCTAAACTTTTGAGTCTTTGCTTATATAGTAATTTACTTGCATGCTCAATATTTATAGTCCAACTTAATTAACAATTAATCATACTTCAGATTAAACAAGTTTCCCAACTCACTTAACTCATTTCACTAGAATCTTTAGAATCAAATTCAAACCTTATATACCTAATTCACTTTTTATGGACCCTTTCACCAAACATCTTGAATGCATAGGTTGAATCATTAAATTTCAACATTAGATTCTAAGTCTCATGTATACCAATTATTATACCATTTAATCCAACATACTCAACATCGACTTATAATTAACAAATTACTAATATATATTCCGACTGATAATGCAACTCAAGCTCATTACTAATCCTCAATTACTTAATAGACTTGATGTCATACCAACTCAAATTATTACATTCAATTTCATACATTAGTCAAATATTTTTCTTACTCAATAATGATTATTCATAACATTTGTTTATTATCATATAATGTTCTTAGAGTCTTTTGTATATTTCAAATGTTTTCACTAATATTTCTACTTAAAAGTGCTCAAAATAACAATAATATACCATATATAATCAAAAATAATAAAATATAAAAATTTAGAGAAATAAAAAAGTTACTATTCATAGTGGAATAAATGTTACAGCATTTAATTTGAATGTTGTGGCATTTAATTTGAATGTTGTAGTATTTGATTTAAGTGTTGTAGCATTTGATTTCTTGCCTATGGGTTACTGTTCACAATGAAGTGAGCATTGTGACATTTAATTTGAGTGCTGAGGCATTTAATTCGCTCCTTGAGGCATTAAAATTTAATGCTGAGGCATTTAATTCACTGACTCCTTTTTACACTCTAACTTCCTATCTCGCTCACAACCTTTCTTTGCTACTTCCTTTTTTAAGTTTAAATGGTATGTTTAAACTCTAATTTATGTCTTCTAACATGCCACTAACCTTCCCTAATATGCATTTCGTGTTGTTCAATTTGTATAAGCTTCCAAAACTTGATTCAATTTCGAAGTTAACCTATCTTGGGTTAGGCATAGCAGCTCATCATATAACATTGAACTTACCCAAGTTATCTCCTTGAATCATTTTAGAAAACATAACTTAGTTCCAAACTATAGGTATGAAACAATTTGTATGTATGACAATACAATTTACATGTGTGACCATATATCAAAAACATAAATCAAGAATCATAAGCAATTTATGATGCCCAGAAGTAACATAAACCTACTTACCTGTATAGAAGTAATCCTACTTTATGCTTTCTAGTCCCCAAATTGATCTTACTTTGGGTGGAGTAAACACTATACAACATATATAACTCAATTGAATTCCATATATAACTCAAGCCAGTCATCAAATTTTCATTCAATCATATCCTAATTTTAGTATACATGCAATAACCTGCCTAAGCATAACATGAATAGTCTATTTACTACCCCATTTGAACACATAAACCATAAGTAAATCATCCTCATGCACTTTACTTTCCATATGATCATTCCATCAAATATTTAGTGTGCATAATACAAATTCTCCATTTCTAGCAAAGTGTGGTAACTAGATTTCCTGCCAACATCATATTTTTATGATTTTTCATGATTAACATCTGAATTGATCTCATTAACGACTCTAACATGTCTTAGAATGCCATAGATCCTCTATCTAACTCATGGATTCACCATGGTTCCAACACCAGGGTTGTGACATGATAGTCCTGTCCATGAAAGGTCATCTACACAGGTTTCTTATGTCTAGTTTATGCCATAATCATAGGAATCAAACTTCCTTTTCACTTTTACATTAAAATTCCTAAATAATTCAATAGTTTCCAAACTATAATACCCTTTAGGGTTTCAGAATCATCCCTAATCAAAGCATAAATCAAAGCTTAACATAAGGGAATTATTTACCGCCATAAATCCATCTTCCATCTATAATATTTCCCTCAAATCGCTGCAAGAGGCTCCCTTGTCAACTTTTCCAAGTTTTCCCTCTCACTTTACTACTCAAATGCATGATTTTTAACTCACAAATTGTTGTAACTAATGGCTGTAGTAGTATAGGACAACTTCCCCTCATGATTTTTGATAAAATTGTGGTGGAAAAAAGGTTTTGGAGAGGTGGATTCCAAGGGGAAGAGGGGAAAACGAAAATGAAGTTAAAGAAGGAGGGTGATGGAGTATATAAAGCTCTCCCCCCCTTCGGTGCTCTAGTGGTGCATGTTGGATCATTCATATGCAATCGCTCTTTACCAGTTTTATAACCTAATGTACATAATCCATGCATTCTAGAGATTATTTACTATCCACACTCATGATGTTCACATTCATTTTAAATTTCTATGCATTTTCTTCCAATTTCTCCTATTACCTCATGTGCCATTCCTCAAATACATTAAATGCAAAAAATTCCTCCACGAAAAAATTCAAGGCATCAAAATGGGACTCCCTAGGACTGGATTGAAATCTAGCACATAAGCATACCCTAAAGAGAATATCTGGTCTAGATGTAGTAAGGCAAAGAAGAGATCCAATCATACTTCGATATTATTTTTGATCTACAAGTTTACCCTTTTCATCTTTGTCTAGCCTTGTTTATGTGCTCATTGAAGTGCTTACTACCTTAATTTCTTTCGTTTTGAACTTCTTCAACATCTTTCTAGTATATTTGGATTGGTAAATGTAGTTTCTATCATCTCTTTGCTTGATTTGCAATCCAAGGAAGTAGCTTAATTCTCCTATCATACTCATTTCAAATTCAGCCTGCATGACTTTGAAAACTCTAGATAAAGATCCTCATTAGTAGCTCTGAATATAATGTCATCTACATAAAATTAAATTATCAGGATATCCTTGTCAATATTTTTGATAAACAAGATAGTATAAACTTTTCCTCTCTTGAATTTATGATCTCTTAGAAATTTTCTCAGCCTTTCATACTAAGCTCTTGGAGCTTATTTTAAACCATATAATGCTTTGGTGAGCTTATAGACATGATCAGGTTGAACATCATTTTCAAAACTAGGTGGTTGCATTACATATACTTCCTCACTTAAATATCCATTTAGAAATGCACTCTTTACATCCATCTGAAATAATTAAAAATTTCTTATAGGATGCAAAAGCCAGTAGCATTCTAATTGCTTCTAATCTAGCTATAGGGGTATATGATTCTTCAAAGTCTATTCCCTCTTCTTGGGAGTACCCCATAGCAACTATGTAACGTCTCACACCCCCACCCTATGCATTTTGACCATCTAATAAACTATGCTCTATTGGATCTATGCAGGATGTTACCACTTCCCTTCTACCAAAGGAAAGTCTTTCTATAACCCCATTATTCTCTATTTTTTAAGGGAATAATTCTGTCAAAATTTAGGCAGAGTCTCCTCTGAATTATCCATAATTGAAACTTAATATACAAAAATTTAAACTCATAATTTATAATTATCAATATTTACAATTCTAAATCTTACATAAAACTGTAATTTTTATAAATATAATTCAAATCATACTTACTCAATAGCCTAATCTACCCACAGCCCAGAATCTGTCTCATACCATGATGACAATATACTATAGGGAAAACTATATAAAGTTATCACAATATTATTCATCATCTACTATTTTTAAGCTTCTATCATAAATTTAATATGATTTGCAATTAATTACCAGTATACAATAGGACTCCAATCCCAACATATAGTCATACACAGAATGTCTTCTAATCTTGCTTGTTAATCCCAATCCACATTGGGGATTCTTCAGTTGGCTTGTCAACTAAAAAAATTTGAAAGAAGAAGACCTGAGTCTAGGCAACTCAGTAAGCAGATACAATTAATAGAAATCAACGCAAAATTTACATAATTTAATTTAATCATGATCAAGGATGTTAGGAGTCAATCATATTAGGAGGACATCATTCTCATTAATCTAATTCATTATTCTACGCCCATCAGGCATGTCCCATCATATAATTTCTCATATACAACAAGACAACTAATCAAGGGATGACTTCTATTCCCTGAATCAACAATATACACAAAGCTCTTCGATTATCCATATACCAAGTCAAACCAAATAAGTATAACTTAAGAGAATATCTATTATTCGCATATTGTATCCTTTATCAATTCATATAGAAACTTATTTACAAGAAAAATGAAATACACACAATACCAACCAACATTTCATAATTCAATTCAAGGGATATTACCTATCCCTATAGTGTTGATCTGTCACAAACCAATATAAACATCTATCATCGCAAATATGGGATATTCAATATCCTCAACCAAAACACACAAGCCCTGATTCAATTCAATGGAATATTTCTTGTTCCAACCAATCATATGTTAAATCCAAAACAAGAGGCGTCTACTTACCTTGAGTGATCCGCTATATGCTTCTGAAGCTCCATATCGCTTTTCATCCTTCTCAGAGCATCCTATATAGAGCAAAATCCCATGCATTTATAACATAACTCAAACAATTAATTTCAAATTATTGAGTTAGATACTATGACTAATTCATTGCTAATCCCTTATGTTTTCTAAATGCATAATTGCATACTCATCAATATGCAATCAAAAGCCAATATATTCAAGATTTACTTAACCTTTCCAACATGTCACTTAAACTTTAAATACATCCCAAATAATTAGCCATTCCTTCCTTTCTATAAGGGTCTTAGAGCCATAATCAAACTCGATTCTCTCTCATTAAGATGTTTTATCAAATGACTAATAGGCATGATATAAATCATAATATTTTAATGAGGATTTTTAAGGAATTCCATTTCCAACCATATGTTATCATCACATAACATAACTAGCATGCAATTAACTTCAATAACTATCTAATTAGATGTTTAATCCAATTGATTTATGGTCCATATGGTCCAAACAAAAAATTTCCCTTTAATCCCTACTTAGGGCATAGCTCAAAATTCTATTTCATTGGTCCAAATTAATCCATATATATTGTAAAATGTAAGAATCATGCCATTAATCATTTACCCCATAATTAATTCAACAAAATTCAAGAAATGCCTAAATTTTACTATTCATAGAAACCCTAGATCAACAAAATTCACAATTTCTCTTGTCAAATCATTATAATTATTGCACTAATTCATTTCTCCTATTATTTATAAGCATATACATCAATTTTATCCCTAAAATCTATCATTTTCCCAAACCCTAAAAATCAACAATCTGAGAATCGATTGGGAAATCACAATTACTTTTGCTTACAAACATAGCCGTCCTTTACAAATGAAACACCAAGCTCCCGGTCGCTTCTTTCATTTTGAGGAAATCTGATGTTTCTTCCATTTTCTACTATTCAAATGGGTGAAGATTGGGTTTAAATGAAAGATCATTTGATTATCTAGCTAGGTAAGATGATTTCCTAGCTAAAATAGCCAGAAACAAGTAAAATGGGGCTAGGGCATAAAAGGGAAAAAAACAGAACCGAACGAAAAGAAAACAAGGCAAAATGGGGAAAGAAAATTGGGCCGGGCTTTTATAGTTGCCGATCCGCCCCGCTGGAGCCATCCTACTGTTGCGCCCCATCGCCACGCAATACGCTGACGCTGCCAGATTGCTCGCCTACCAAATTTCCTAATTTTTGACATTTTTGTCTTCTTCTTTTTCCAAACTTTTTCCATCATTTTTCCACATAAATTTATGGTATAAATTTCACATAATTATAACCCCATATAACTTGAAAAACAAATCAAAATTTCAATTGCATCTACTTACAATTTATATAATCTTAAATCATTTCATTTAAAATTGAATTTCACCATTAATTAATAGATTATTACAAAAATTAACACCCTAGGTGTTACAAACTAGTCATGCTTTGTTTCTTACTACTAATCCACTTTCATCCAATTTGTTTCTAAATACCCATTTGGTTCCAGTTACTTCAACATTCTCTTATTTTGGAACTAATTCCCTTACTTTGTTCCTTTCAAACTGGTTAAGCTCTTCATGCATTGCAATAATCTAATTCTCATCATTTAAGGCTTTATCATGCAAGTTGGCTCAACTGTAGAGATGAAAGCATAATGACCACAAACGTTTTGCATTGACCTTCTTGTTTTGACACCATCATAAATATTTTTTATCATTTATTTTCTAGGATGAGTGCTAATAAATCTCAAATCAGTAGGAGGTTGATAGGGAACATTACCTACTCTCACCTCCTCCTCATTTTCTGAACTTTGGATATCTTCACAGTTTGTCCCATCTTCTTGATCCTTCTGTTTGAGCTTCTTCATATTAGTTGCAGCTTCTTCTGCATCACTATCATACTCCTTTCTTGGGGTTACATTTATTTCATCAAATTTAACATGTATAGACTCTTCTACAACTTGTGTTTTCTTGATGTATACTCAAAATGCTCTACTATAGAAGAGTAACCAAGAAAGATAGCTTCATCGCTTTTTGGATTAAACTTTCTAAGGTTATCTTTTCAATTTTTCAACACATAGCATGAGCATCCAAAGAAATGAAAGTATGAGATATTTGGTTTCCTTCCTTTTGAAAGCTCATATGGGGTTTTTGTTGAATCAAATAGTGCATATGGCTAACAGCGAAGTTTTGATGATGAACAACAACATATGAGTGAACATGTGTGGTACTAACAGTTGCATTCCTAATCACTTCAGAAACAGATATGAGAATATAGGGAAACAACTCAAATGGAGTAGACAGTGCACACAACGAATGCATCAACAAGCATAATCCACTGACAGAAAAGAAGACAGGAATGCTTAAAAAGAATAGCACTAAAACTTTGAAAAGAAATCATAAAGTATATTTGTAGCTATGAATTTCAAGCCTCAACGATTGATCAAGCAAATTGTCTATAGATAAAGTCAGTGTCAGGTAGCATCTGCCTTAGAAAGATTCAAATAAAATGTTCCACGGACAAGTCAAAAAAATTGCTTATAATCAACACTTATCTACAACAAATAGACAAATTCAGTTTGCAGAATTAAGAGATGAAACGGAGGTGAAATCAGACAAATGAAGAAGCCAAAGTGAAATCAAATTACTCAAGCATTTGTCTCTCATATAAAGCTCATTTGAAAATTGAAGAGGCCAAGGAACCTGTCTGCAATCTCTGCAAAAAATTTTATGTATTTACACCTTATATACATTAATCAAATAAATTTCTAATATCAATATTCATAATTTCCACGGCCCAGGACCTACATCACCCTATGATAGCAATAACATAATCCATTTCAATGTCATATAGATTTATCCCTATCATGATATGCCATTACATCACATTAAACATCAATTGCAATTAATAAAATTGTAGAAATTATCATTATACAAATATACAAAAGGGATTCTAATCTCGACATTCTATCATACCATCATAGATGTTTTCTACACTTGCTTACCAGTCCCTACCCACAGTTGGAATTCTTTACCTAACCTACTAACTAAAGAGTTAAATGCGAACGCATGAGTCCAGACAACTCAATAAGTAGGCAGAAATAGAAAACTATAATAATCTATAAATAATAATATAACATATTCTAATATTTTATGTCGATCAATACAAATAATTGTAGAAGAATATATATTCATCAATTAATACCAAATAAGGAAATCGTTGTTATTCTCATCCAATCAATCAATCTCATATTAAATGGATTTTCAAATTATACATAAAAAGAAGGGATATTCTTTATCTCTCACATTTAGACATCCTTCACCCCTTTCATTTAGACATCCATATACAAGAATAAGACTAATTTTCATAAAACATGGCTATTCTCTATTTCAAACAATCACATGTACATATCATGGGTCAAACACCAATTATTGTAATTCGAGGGATACATACTATCCCTAACAAACCAGATAACATTAATCTTAAACAAATATGGGATATCCACTATCCCCAATCAAAACATACATGCCCAGATTCAAACAAATGGGCTAATCCCCATACACTTAACCAAAAAAAGGGGATTAGGTACCTTATTATGCCTCAAGTTCCATAAATCATCAAGCTCTACAATTTTTTTCTTTCTATATTCCAATGGCTCTATAAGAAATATCCAATGTACATGCAATAATGTCATCTATTTGCAAAAGAATTGTTAACTAATTCATATTAGATCAAAGATAATGAGGCCACTATTGAATCCATTTATTCTTGAAGTGCATAACAACACTCTAATGTTAATCACAAGTTTGTTTAATATGTATTTTTTCTTAATCACTTTCTAATTCATATCATTCATGTATTAAATATTCGCATCGTTTCTCTTATGGAAGCAATTCATCAAACATATGAAAAACATCATGTCAATAACAATGAATTAATCTTCATAATAGGCTAAGTAACTATAACTTTCATTAACAAACTACCACCAATCTTATAATCATCATTTATCTTGTATGTAACTTGGTTAACATGTAATTAGCCTTAAGAATAATTCAATTAAGCCTAAATTATGCTTTTAATGTAGACACATCATAGCTCGAATAACCCATACACAAAAACCTTAGTTAGGTCAAAGTCAAAAATTTGATTTCACATATCCAAATCATCCCATACAAGTCCCACAACATTATAAATCATGAATTACACATTTCCCCCATGGTATTCATACCTAACTCATGAAATTCCTCAATTTTCATAGTTCACAAAAATCTTAACTAGTCAAAACTATGAATTTTTATGTCCAAATGACTATAATCAATCCATTAGCTTATTTCCCACATGATTAATACAATAATTCTACCATTTTCCCCCCATATTTCCACTGTTTATGAAAATTTACAAAACCCTAACAAACAAAAATCCAAACTCGGTTGTGGAAAAGTAATTTACCATGAAGACTAAGCGTATCTCCCTCCCATGAATGAGAATCCAACTTAAAACTTGAAGTAGCACACTCTATTTGTAAAATTCTGATTTGCCTTCTTCCTTCAGCGTCTAAACTAAAGAATTTTTAGTTAGAAAGAAAGATTGTTAGCTTTTCTTTTCTAAACATGATTAATATTAGCAAAAATTAGGCAAAACAAGCTTAGGACTATGGAGTTTGGGTGTGGGAGAAAAAAATGGAATGGGGCAAAGAAGGATGGAACCACTCTCTCAAAAAGTCAATTTTTCAACTTAAAACAACCATTGACACTGCGACGCCAGAAAATTTTGCTTGCACCCATGTCTCAACAATCAGGCGTTGCGATGCCAGTTTTGCTGGCCTGCTTTTGTTCCCATTTTTATTTTTTCTCCTATTTATTCATCCATTTTCCTATATTTTTAATCATAACATTTTTCCACATTATGTGGCATTAAAATACATAATTAATCCCTTCCATTAAATCAAAATCATTTCTTTAATTCACCATAAACTAACATTTCATACAATTTGTTAGCACATTTGATATAATTTCATACAAGTTGCTCCAAATTGATTATTTAAGTAAATTTTTCAGAAATTTACCCCCTTTTTACTCCCTAGGTTTTACAGACCTCTCTCATTACAAAAATTTCATCCTTGAAACTTTCAATATCGTGAAAGTTTCATTATTGCCTTAAAATGCAATTCAATTCATAACTTGTATAACCATCATCACTTAATTCAACCCAATTACACATCAATCATGTCTCAAAACATGTTAATTATCACTAAGTTTTGATAATATTACTGAAGGCCAAAAATATCTAATTATTCAATCACTTTCATGACAACATACTAAAATAATCAAAAGATCCAATTACTCTAAACACATATGATCTCATACTCACTCAAGGCCTTGAAGTTCATTCCTTTAGTCATGCTCATTCATAAACCTCTTTTATAATGCCCTAATAGACATAAACAATTATAGAAAAAATTTATCACTCATGCCATATTCAATACATCCATATGCAATTTCCTTATTAGCACAAATACAAAATCAACATTCTCAATTCAGCTTTGCTTCAATATTTTCATGACTTCAAAATCAACCCAATACATGAGAAGTCTATAATAATTTCCATGTTAACATTATCTAAGCACAACAATTTAATTCAACCATAATAAAATCTTGTTAATCAATAGACCATAATATATCAATTCATTCAGCAATACCAAATGTTATATCTTTTACAACAGTCAATGATATTCAAAGAATCCATCAAAAGGGTAATCTAATGGTCATAACCATATGCAAATGGGACTACTATCATGGTGCCAATATAGACAACAAACAAAATTTCCAAAACTACCCAAGTCCAATCAATACTACTCATTTGTGGATCATTATCATCTCTATATCAGCATTCATACCAAAAATTTCAATTATCTATTGTATCTCGCCTGCTACCAATCAATACTATGCTTGGGAGGATACAAACCATGTGGACTCAGCTACGAACCAAGTGGACATAGCCACAAGCAAAGTGGACACTGCCACAACCAAATGGCATTAGCCATCATAAAAGTAGACTCAGCTACTAACCAAAGGGACTAAACTATGTTACAACTTCGGTATATTTTAGTTCATCTTTGCAATTCGGCTACAAATGTTATGGAATCTATGATCACATGGTATTCCGCCTTCATTGCAACTCAGTGATCATAAGTTTTCTATCCACACCTACAAAATAAGCAAAGGAGTCCCACACAATAGGCTAATAAGGACTTTTTGCCACTATAGGTGGCATCATCAAACAAAGCTCTATCATAGGCGAGATCGCAAATAGCCAAGTAAACCATCCCAGAAGGCACCAAACCCAACTTCATAACAATCATACTTTAGTAGGCATCTAAACCTCAAATACATATCAATTATAATCCAAGAGGCATCAAATCTAATCATGTACTTCATCCATGCATCCAAGCCTTAGTCAAATATCCAACTTATCAAATAACCAAATGGCCAAACCTTATTCAAATAACCAAACCCAAACCAAATCTCCACAATATCCACATCTACATGCCATCCTTGCACCATACAAAAATGCTATCATCCTACCACCGTACTGTCCCAAATGCCTCATGCAATGTCATATTACTCTTGCACTATATTTCATCAATCATATACCTTAGTCAAAGCAGTCCAATTATTTAACATGTAGCCCATAACCAAATTCAATATCAATGAATCCCTGAAATAGGCATCCAAACTTAATTACATAACAAGTGTATTCCTATCACCATCCAAATCTAAGCATGCATTTGAATATAGTTTATAAACATCCTCAATCCAAGCATGCCTCGATCAATTTACTAAATTTGAATTCATACTAATTGAAAGCACTAAATCCAAATACATACATCTGTAATACTTGATTAATTAACCTTCATATAATTAGAATCATAGTATGATGTGTCTTATATCTTCATGTAACACCTGAGGTATTAAAAAAGTGATGAAAAATTAAGAAAACCTTTTTATGACTACTTTGGGACAACATGCACTGATTGTGTTAAGTGTGCAGTGATTTATTCAAAATGCTTGAGTATGTGGCCATCTAATAGAATTATTTTATTTTATTTAAGGAAATTAATCATATATTTTAATGTATAACTATGTGGGAAAAATATATGATTAGAAGTCTAAGGAAATGTTGTTTATGAGAAAAGTTGTGATGAGCGAAGTTATTGACATAGGAATGACCAATTTGTATGATCCTTACTATATGATAAAGGATTATTATGTAATTAATGTAATTATGATATTTAATATGTGTATATATCATACTTAAGGAAGGATTAAATAAATGAGTGGTATATGAAGTGAGATTGTATATTGAGCATAAGAGTATGTTAAGAAAATACTGAATTTGAAAAGGGGTCATTTGTGATCAATTTTTTACATGGATAAAAGCAAAATTTGAAAATATAGTAAACATAAGAGTTGCATATTTTGAAAATATATTTTAACTCATTACAAATCAACTAATTTGGATATTAAATTGCAGAAGTTATGATTAATGCACCAAAATTTATCTACATGGGTGAAAAATTCCAAAAGTATGAAAAATTATCAATTTATTTAAATTATTTATATATATGGGGAATGATTTGGAAAATTTATTTAACATAAACTTTTTATCCTTTGAAGTTATCTTTCAATCGCTTCAAAAATCAAGTGAATTGGACATCATATGTAATTACTAACACTATATTGGCACAAAATTCCATGCTGTGACATAGCTTCAGAAAGGCAGATTTTTGGGCATTCAGTGAGTCGGTGTTGTGGCAAAAAAATTCCATGCCATGGTATAGGTTTTGTGGTGCATCAAAGGACCAAAACAAATTAACTTTTTTAGTTGATTTCCATCCCATTTTGCCCCATTTTCATCCTATTCTTCTTCCTCTATGCCATAGCCATGCCCTAACCTTGTAATGCCCCATTTCTTGACTATTTTGCCAGAAATCAAAAGGGTTTAGATGGGCAATTACTCAAGCATGTCTCTAAGCCTGGATTTTAGGAATTTGGATAGGGAATCAAGGAAGAAAATTCTATTTCCAGAATTGGAGGGAAGCTTTGAGCTTGGATTCTTATCCTGGGATGAAAGTTATGCTTGGATTTAGTGGTAGGCTACTTTTCCCTATCCAAAATTTGGATTTTTGTAAACTAGGGTTTTGTATATTTGCATAAATAGTGAAAATATGGGGGAAATTGATGGCATTATTGTATTAATCATGGGGAAATAAGTTAATGGATTGATTATAGTGATTTAGGCATAAGAATTCATGGTTTTGGCTTGTTAGGGTTTTATGAAAAGTGAAAATTGGGAAATTTCATGATTTAGGTAAGAATACCATGGGGAAAATGTGTAATTTATGACTTATAATGTCTTGGGACTTGTATGAGGTGATTTGGATATGTAAAATCAGATTTTTGACTTTAACCTAATTGAGATTTTGTGTATAGGCTATGTGAGCCGTGAAGTGTCTGCATTAAAAGCATAAGTGTTGCTTAATTGAACTGTTCTTAAGGTTAATTATGTGTTAACTAGGTGCATAGTAGATAAGTGATGAGTTTAAGCTTGGTGGCAATCATGGAATGAAAGTTATAGTTTACTTAACCTATTATGAATATTAATTCATTGTTATTAAGACTAATTGAGTATAAATCATTATGATATATGATTAGAAATGAGCATGGTTAAATTATTTAACAAAACATACAAGCTAAATGATGTTATATAAGATTGATGAAATACTTCCATGAGGGACTTGGTGTAACTAACTATATTGCAGCTTTAGATTAACTAAGAAAGAATTATCAATATGATGTATTTGGTACATGATTAAAACTATTATGAGTTTCCATTAATTTATGTTATATATATAATATGCTTGATTATGTTAGCATAGAAGGAAGGTCATGAAAATTGGGAGAGTATGAAATGGTTCTTCATAAGGTAAGTAGGCACCCCTTTCTTGTTTGAATGAATACTTGAATGGGGATGAGGAATATCCCATTTGTTTGTATCTGGGCTAGTATGTTTTAGTTAGGGATAGTGAATATCCCATATTTGCTTACGATTGATATTATTTGGTTCATTAGGGATAGTTGGTATCCCTTAGATTGAAATACTTGGTGTTTTGTTATGGTAAGATTATTTGATTGTTGGGGACAGTGATTATCGCATACTTAAGTCAATAAAGTTTCAAATGAATGCCTGATTTGATGGGATAGAGAGTATCCCCTAATTTTTTTTAGGAATGGATATTGTATATTATAAGATGGTGGATAATATTGTATATTGCGGGGTTGAGAATTTATTGACTAGAATGGAAAGAATATTGTATTACATGTGAATGTTGGGCATGATTGTACATTTTGAATGTGATCATATTATGTTCATTATTATTGATTATTATTTTCTAATACATGACTACTTATTGAGTTGGCCAGACTCAGGCCTTCTTATTTAATTTTTTTAGTTGATAGGATAGGTAAAAAATTCTAACTATGATTTGGAACTAATGAGCAGAATTTGAAGGTATTTGTGTGTGGTATGATGAATTGGGGTTGAAACCCCGTTGTGTTGTATAATTGAAATTTCATAATGTGTATCCTGTAATAATTGTAATTCCAAAGAATGTATAATGTGGTATATTGACATGTCATAAAAATGTATATGTACATAGATTTATGTTGGTTCAGTGAATGCATTACCATCATGATACAACATCAATTCGGGGCAGCTGTGAGTGTAATTTAAGATAAGTGTTTTGTGGTTTATATTCATATTTCATAGTTATTAAAAATTTTATTCTATAATATGAATGCATACATAGATTTAATTCTTTATATTTTTGGGTACACTCTGCCAAAATTTTGGCATAATATTTCCCTTAAAAATAGAAAAATTATTGAGAAGAAGGTGAATGATAGCATCCCACATAGGCCTCAATAATGAACAGTCTATAGGATGAACAAAACGCATAGGGGGTATTACAGATGGTATCAGAGCCTAGTAACTTATTTGTGTGATAAGCCCAGGATCATGATGGCAATGATAGAAGAAAAAATAAGAAATGGCATGCCTAATCTGAGTTATAGGTGATTTAAAGGCGTGAGGAAGGAAAGAAAAAGGGCATGTAAATGATAATTGGAAATTGAAATGATTATACATAGATGGTGTAAATGGTTTATGTGAATTGATATAGATATGGACGATGTAATATGAAATGAATATGATAGTACTGTGATAGCACAATTGTGGTTTAAGGGTGGTGTACACTTGCTATATTCAGAGTGGCATAGGGAAGGGTGGCGGTGATTGTATGTACACCATGATGGAATGCATAAAAGTTATGTTCACAAGAAAATTGAATTCAAAGTGATGAAACTATGAAGTTTCATTAATAAGTATGAAAACTCCATTCAGTATTATTTGAGAGTCTTGTTTGCTTAATTGATTTATGACGGAAGCATTGTATTCCTTTAGTCAAAACAGTTATGTGAATTTTGTTGGCTATTTAATTACTTTGATTGGATATGGCATGCTATCACATAAGTCCCAACTATGTATCTGGGTAAATGACCTCAGCATATTGTTTTGTTGAAATATGCATTTAGCTCAGAACTGAAAGAGTTTTGTAATGAAATGTATGTCAGGAACTCTGGGGGCTCCTTGATGAATTTTTTATGATGATTAATTGTAACGCTCCACATCCCCACCCTATGGGTTTCCGCCATCTAGTAGATTGTTCTCTTTTGGGGCCTATACAGGACACTACCATTTCCTTTCTTCTCAATAATTTTCCTATTCTTTACCTAAAATTTGGTAGAGTTTGACTTGAATTACCAAGATCCAAAACTTGATATACATTAATCAAATAAATTTATAATATCCATACTCATTATTTCCAATATAAAACATAATCATCAATAATAACATTTGAATTTAATAATCTTATACACTAACATAACTCACTAAACTAGCTCATTTTATCCATAGCCCAGAACCATTTCCGCCCCATGATGGCAATAAATGCAATCCATATACACATTTATCACTATTATGACATGTCATTACACTACAATATACATCAATTGTAATTAATACAATTTAACAATTTCACATTATATAAAATATACAATGGGATTCCAATCCCTATATTACTTCATGCCATCAAACATGTTTTCTATTCTTGCTCACCAGTTCCAGCCCACAATTGGATTCTTTGCTAGACTTGTCAACTAAAAACATAAATAAGAAAGAGTGAGTCCGGGCAACTCAGTAAGTAGGCATGTTAACAAACATTAATCAATCCAAATTTTCATAATTCAATCCAATTATGATCAAAGATGTAATAAACCAATCATACTATGAGGATGAAGTCCTCATTATTCCAATCCAATACTATACATCCCTCAGACGTATCCAATCATACATTTTCTCATATGCAACAAAACAACTAAACAGGGGATGACCCTTCTCCCCTAAATCATCAATTCACCCATATATTTTTAGGAATGCGATAACCTCTGTCCCAAATAATTATCAATCCATACATCAACATCATCTAATCATCTTTTTTCTTGTGGACATATCAATAACAAAAACATATCTATGAATCCAAACACACGTGTTCACAACAAATGAGATATCCACTATCCCCAGGCAAAACATACAAGCCCAGATTCAAACAAGTGGGCAAATCCCCATGTCTTCAACTAGGAAAGGAGCCTACTTGTTTGAAGTGCCAGTTCATCAATCCTCATTAGTTCCTAAGCTTCCCATCCATATCAATAACCCTACACAAGCCTGATCCAATTTACTTATAACACATTAGAACATTCTATCATTATGGAATAATTTCATTATCAATAAATTACACCCCAAATGACTAATCCTTTATTCCCTTGTATAAGGGTCTTAGGGTTAGTCAAACCCTTCAACACTGTTTACCATTCAATAAGACATTATATCAAATATTTAATAGGCATTATGTAAATCATAACATCTCAACAATGGGTCTTAAGGAATTCCATTTTCAACCAAGTGCAATCATCATACGACATAATTAGCATGTAATTAACCTAAAAAATAATCCAACTATGCCTTTAATCCACTCAATTTGGGCTAACATAACCCATACATAAAAACCCTTTTCCATTGTCAATAAGGTTATTATCTAAAATCATATATCCGATTCTTAAACAAGCCCTAAAACACTCTAATTAGGTAATTAGTCATTTTTGCCTTGATCTCATCAACTAATTATCATTTTCCCAAAAAATCACTGTTCATGAACCCTAGCTTAGCATGAATCATGATTTTTCATTCTCAAACAAGCCCCAAAATGTTATCATCAATGAATTAAATGTTTTTCCCAATGATAAAACAACAAATCCCATTATTTCCCAAATTTTCCACTATTTAAGAAAATCTACAATACCTTAGCTAACAAAAATCCAAATTCAATTGGGGAAAAGTGATTTACCATGAAGTCTAGGTGTATCTCCCTCCCATGGATGAGCATCTAAGCTCAAAACTTGAAGTAGCATACTCCATTTGTAGAAAATCTGATTTGCCTTTTTCCTTCCTGGTTTAAACTAAAGACTTTTAGTTTGGAAAGCAAGATTTATGGGTTTTGTTTTCTAAGCATGATTAACCCTTGCCAAAATCATGTAAAATGGGCTTAGAAGCATAGAATTTGGGTATGGGGAGAAAAAATTAGAATGGGGGCGAAGAAGAATAGAACGGTGTCTCACAAGGTCAGTTTTCCGACTAAATGCACCGACCAATGCTGCAGCGCAAAAAACTTCTGCCCATGCCTGTGCCTTATCAATGATGCACCAGGTGCTACCGCCCTAGTTTCGCTAGCCTGCTTTCTTCCAATCTTCTTTTCATTTTTCTCTTGTTTATTCCATCCATTTCTCCTTACATTATTAAATCATAACATTTTCCACATAATTTGGCATTAAAACACACAATTAATCCCTTCCATTATATCTCAAAATCATTTATTTAATTCCCCACAAACTAACATTCCACATAAATGTTTCTAAAAATTTAGTACAATCCAATACAAGTTACCCCAAATTGATCATTTAAATAAAAGTTTCAAAAATTTACCCCTTTTTAACACCCCAGGTGTTACAAACCTCACTCACAAAAATTTTCATTCTCAAAACACTCAATATCACATAATTTTCATTATTACCTTAAATTACAATTCCATTCAAAATTTATAGATCCATGCCAACATTAGCATTATCACTAACATTATTTATCGAATTGCATGTCCAAAATATGTTAATTGTCACCAAGTTTCAAAAATATTTAACAAATGGCTAAATATCTGATTACTCAAATACTTTCATGGGAACTAAAATAGTCCAAGATCAAATTACTATAAACAACACCCATGATCTTATAATCACTTAAGGTAAAGAATTTTAGCCTTGTAGCCATGGTCTTTCATAAACCACTTTCAAAATGTCCAATCATGCATCAACATTCACAAAAACCATTTATTACTCATGCCATATGCAATATATCCAAATGAAATTTCATTATCAGCACAATTATGGAAAGAACATTCTCAATTTAGCTTTACTCCAATACTTTCATGACTTTAGAATCAACCCAATACATGAAACATCAATAAAAATTTCTATATTAACATTATCTAATCATGACAATTTAGTTCAACTATAATACAATCCCCTATTAACCAATACACATGAATATTCCAACTTACTGTTCTTAGTCATAATGCATATACCAATTCATTTAGCAATAGCAAACATTATATCTTTTACAATAATCAATCATATCTATAGAATCTATCAAATGGTACTTAATGTTCAAAACATACTATTCCATATGCATTCACTAAAGCCCTTAAAACACTTTTGATGGAGTCGTTTACCCAAATAACATTTGGCATTTATATCATAATCAATGAAATTAATCAAATAACCAACTTACAGCTTTCACGATCACATATAAATGGAACTACTATAATTGTGCTAATACAAACAATACCAAAGATTTCTAAGACTATCCATGTCTAATCGATTCTTCTCATTTGTGGACCATTATCACTTTTCTCTCAGCATTCATACCAAATTTTCAGTTATCCATTACATGCTACTAGCCAATACCATGCTCAAGAGGCTATGAAAAAAGTGAACTCAGCCACGAACCAAGTGGACATAGCCAAAACCAAATGGCATCAGCCATCATCAAAGTGGACTCAACCACTAATCAAAGGGACTTAACTATCTTACAAGTGTAGTGTATTTTGGTCCATACCTACAATTCAGCTACAAATGTTGTGGAATCCATGATCACATGGTATTCCACCTTCATTGCAACCTAGAAACCATAAGTTCTCCATCGATACCTATAAATAAGCAAAGGAGTCCCACACAATAGGCTGATCAGGCCTCATCACTTTTACAAGCGACATAATCGACCAAAGCCCTATCATGGATGGGATCCCAAATATCAAAAGTATCCATCCAGGTAGGCATCCAAACCCAAATTTACATAATCATATTCTGGCAAGCATCCAAACCTCAAATACATATTAATCCCAATTCCAAGAGGCATCCAATCTAGGCATGTACTTAGCCATGCGTCTAAGCCTCAATCAAATAACCAAATATCCAAACCTCAACCAAATCAATAAAAGTCCAACCTCAATCCAATAGCCAAATATCCAAACTTATCAAATAACCAAATGGCCAAACTTTATTCAAATAACTAAACCCAAACCAAACCTCCACAATATCCACATTTCTATGTCATCCCGGCACCGTACAAACTCCAATCCTCCTACCACCGCACAAACCCAAATGTCGCATGGGGCATATCACACAATTCTACATTACACATACACAATGTTGCATCAAGCACATACTTTAATCAAAGTTGTCCGGTCATTTAACCTATAGCCCATTTCAAAATTAAATGTCAATCAGTTTTCAAAACAGGCATCCAAACTCAATTCCATAACATTGTATTCTAACCAATATACAAATCCAAGCATGCATTCAATTCTCAATCAAATTACTAATGCATTGTACATTCCACATCTCCAAAAAATCTATAACCAAATGCATCCATCAATCAACCTAGATTTGTAACAATATTCATGTCAATCGACATACAAAACTATGCCAATTAATCATTTTCAATAGCAATTTATTCAATCAAAAGTCTCACAAGCAAAGTTATTCAAGAGATTATAAACATACTATCCTTCCTATGTATTAATCAGAATCACAAATTCATTTAGGAGCCATCAAAGTGACATGTATCTCATTACAGAACTTATCTAGTTAAACCTATATATTAAAAGTCCTACCCATACCATGACATGTCCAATAAAATCGATCAACCACCCAATAATGTTCCACACAACCATTTTTCATCTAAGGAATCCCATGCTTCTGTAACAACTCGGGGCTCCAGTGCACTATTGTCTGCTTTAGGCAGATGCCCATACGATTTTGTCCTGATACCGAGCTCGTCATGTACACCCACCCAAAATGGGGTACACCTTCACAACCGAGCCCCACATATTTAGCCCAAGACTCCCTCCCTCACTCCATCGATGTGGGATGCCACTCACGCCATCCAACCCTCAAGGCACCAGTGTCCACACTGGCCACACCATGAGGACTGTTGGGAGTCGGCTCTGATACCAATTGTAACAACCCGGGGCTCCAGCGCACTATTGTCCACTTTGGGCACATGCCAGCACAGTTTTGTCCCGATACTGAGCCCGTCATGTACACCCGCCCATGCCACTCATGCCATCCACCCCTCAAGCACTAGTGTCCACACTGGCCACACCCTAGAGACTATTGGGAGTCGGCTCTGATACCAATTGTAACAACCCAGGGCTCCAGTGCACTATTGTCCGCTTTGGGCACACGCCCGCACGATTTTGTCCCGATGCATCCTTACAAGGAACCTCACCAAGTCCATCATGTACATCCGCCCAAAACGGGGTACACCTTCGCAACCGAGCCCCACATATTTAGCCCAGGACTCCCTCCCTCACTCCATCGATGTGCGTCCACATCAATGG
>JAYJMB010058576.1:0-20126 GCA_036873735.1 Pouteria campechiana | reverse complement strand
ATGGAGACTCTGCATTGGCTTTATTCAACAAGATGGTTCTTTGCTGAAACCATGAAAGCGGCACTCTGCTCTTTCCTTCCGGCACAAATGGAACTTGTGTGTCTGATGCCAAATTCTTGAAAGCTAACAGCATGACTATCCCTCCCAGTCTGGAAGGTGGATTCAAGATAACAGAGGAGACGCTCACTGGTTTGCTTCAGAAAGTTATGAGTCCTTCGGTTTTACCAACAATCAACCCAACAGACTTGATTTTTACCAATGAAGAGATCCAAAGAATACTCTGTCTGTGCAAGATACGGGGCAACGGTGCTGATTGATACTTCATTTTCTGGACTGGAAATGGACAGTTGGAGCGGATGGAATCTTGAAGAATGTTTGTCATAGTTTACTAGCTCAGCCTCCTCGTTCTGTGTGTCTTTGCTTGGGGGCCTATCTTTGGAGATGCTGACTGGATGACTCACATTTGGTTTTCTGGCACTGCCTTTGGATTTTGGGAAATGCTCAGACTTCAATTAACAACGGTTCGATCTGGAAGAAGATAGTTAATAATGCTTTGGATCGGGGATGTTTCTTCAATGCATGTGAGGATGAGAGTTTAGCTTAAGCAATCATCGAAGCGGTAAAAGTCAGTGCAGTGGGCTTGTCAAGAGGTTTGGATGACTCCATTTAGGCAATGGCTGGGAATGAGCCCCGAGCGCAGCCTCCCATCATCAGGTTTCATATTATATAGATGGAATGATAGATTCCAGATCCATCACTGATTAGTTGAAGCCAGAGGAGAGATACAAATAAGAGGCAGTATGAGCAAGAGGCAGGAACTGATTTTAGTGCAGTTCATTCAGGACCAGATCGAACAGGTGGCGGACCAAGGGGTTGGCAGTTTCAAGCTGTTGGGTGAACTGGTGAAGAATCCACCCTCTGTCAGCTTCAGTCTTCTTTGGGGATAAGGTCAAAACTTGGGATATTTGTTAGTCAGTTAGGAAGGAATTGTGAGCGGGGTTAAATCTGTTGTAATCATTGCTAGCCCTGAATGTATTTATATTTATATATTTAAAAAAAAGGAGCTTATACTACCCTTGGGTTTGCAACCAATTGCAAAGCATGGTAGAATTTAGGCATCCTTTCTTGTCGTGTTCATCATTTGGGTGGATATAGCCATTCAATTCATGGATTCAATTGAATTATTCAAACATTTAGCAGTCCACGTTAGGACTAGTTTGATTTTTTATTTGCGAATTCAATGTTTTAGCTAGGCAAATGGCTTGGCTAGACCATGATCAGAGCCCAGATATCCGAAACCACGTCCACGCAAGATTAGGCCTTGGGCACTGCTTTGTGTTTTTTGCCCAACAGAAGTCTCCCAACTATCCGATTGGGCTCCTTGGAAACCCAACCTTCCCTGGCAATGTCTCTTCCGTTTGTTTGGCTGGAAATAGGGTGGAAAATGAAATTTTATAAAATAATAAATGAACATGATATATATATATATACTCCTCACTATAGCGACTCTATTCATTCTTTATTATTATTTATATTTTTAATTATTATATTTTTAGTCATTTTAAATTTATATAATTTACTATTAACATCATCTCTTATACTATTAACGTCATCTTCATTCCCCTGGTCCTTGTCATCATTACAAATTGCTAATAAAAAATCCTTATTTAGATCTTACCTCAATGCTCGCTTATAAACCACATTGAATTCCAAGGAAAAAGGGCAGGTGGGTTGGTGTTAGCGTGAGGTCCCATGCATTTATGTTGATAAGAAGATGAGCATGTTTGATATTCATACACGTGCAGTGGATCTTATTTGCAATGCTTCTCACGCTGTAGATGCAATAATATCTATACATGGTGCTTCTCTTTTAATTGTACCTCCCACTTGGGTTTGACTATCTTTGGCAATATTCAATGGCCTCGGGCCAAATTTCTTGCCGCCGCTGCTCAATAAACATTCCACCTGATCAACCCATTATCATCCCAGACAGAATGTTAGAGAAAGTGCATAAAACAATTCCACCAATTTGGTAGACAACTCTCTTATCTCTCATCTCAATATTGACCAGAGGTTGTAGTGCAGGAATCGAACGTAGAATCATTTTATGAAGGGGAACTTAGGGTGTGTTTAGTAATAAGGAGAATACGGTGGAAAAGTTTTCTTATCCCTTTTCACTATCTTTTTTTTATATTTTTTTAATGTAATTTCACATCTTATCTACCTAACAATCATACTTTTAATCATTATTAAATATATTTGCATTTATTATTTCTCATCTTTTCATGCAAAAAATTTACTGATTTATTTTTATCCATTTTATTTCTAATTATTATCCCCTATTGTATCAATTCTTTTCCTTAGCTTTTGTCTCAAATATATATATATATATATATGTATATATTGTAAGGGAATGGAGAAAAAAATGATGTGATGTAACAAAGATAATAATTAAAAATAAAGTAAATAAAGATAAAATAAATATATTAGACAGTTAAAATACCAAATCATATCTTACACATTATGTAAACCACCCTGCTCAATGAATTAATATCAAAGACTGGGAGCTTTCCTGCATAGGTCTAGGTCTATGTCTAGGCCATGGGCAGGCCATCCATGGCTCACTTCCAATCTCACTTGCCTACCCACGTGGCCAACTAATTAATCCTTTTCACCTACCAAAACTAACATTCAAGAAAAAGACGGCAACCAACTGGGTTTGACGGCGCCCTCTCTCGCTGCCAAAGTCATGGACGAGCATTTGAGATTCTTCGCTGCCTGCACTTTTGGATGCAGGTGCAAATCACTTCGAGTCGAAGTCCACCCTAATCTTATCTCTACACATCAAAGGCAAGGACTATAATCCTCCCTTTACTCCAATGCTACATTACTGGTCTGTTTGAACAAAGCATCTTAGACGGAGGGCCTGTTAGAAAGAAAGCGCATTAAAAAAGCACAGGGCATGACTCGACATCAGCAATAGAAACTTTTTAATAAGAAAATAAAAAATAATTAAAAAGATAACATTAAAAAATAAAATTATTACATTAATTAAGATTTCAGGTCAGCTCAAAAGGGAGTCCCTTTCTAAGGCATCCAAACCGACCTTTAACTCTTAAAACATCTAACAAAAAAAATATTCAATAACATTTCAACCAAAGGTGCACCACATCATTTGAAAATGGGTAGAATGATGTATAAAATGTGAAAATTACTGTACACGCACCAGTGCTAAAATATTGTAGAATCATTCATATGTATCACAAAAATACTCTGAAAAAGATACAAATTTGTAATTGCATAATCATGGATCTCTAACAAATTCCTCTATCACGATGAAGTTTTTAGCTAAGAAAGAGGCCTGATTGAATCCAATAAGAAAGCCCGAAATGAAAAAAGGCTACGCTAAAAGTTCAGGTGATGCTTCGTTGAATCACAAACCTATCTCGAATAGTTGTCGACTGGTTGATGTTGATTCACCGTTGTAGGCGCGTCACATGCTTACCTGCAACTCTGAAGGGCACGAAGCAAGGGGAGAAAATGTTTATTTAAGGCCAACTTCCAACATTAAAATAAAGTCAGAAGAAGAAAGCAGAACTTGTTTGCAAGAGACACGTAGATCTTCCACCACATTCTCTGAAACATGTCGACCGAAGCCAGTGTAAAGAAGACAGCATGCGTCACTGGAGCGGCTGGATACATGGCATCCTGGCTTGTAAAACTGCTGCTGGAGAAAGGGTATGCTGTCAATGCCACTGTCAGGGATCCAGGTCTGCTTCGACTCCTCTGGCTACCTTCCTGGAGTTTTCTCTCTTCCCTTCTTTAACCCCTCTTTTTCTTTCTTTCTTTCTTTACGCGATGGATTCTACAGTTTCTAGGCACCCAAATCTCAGTTACGCTGCTAGTCCTATTAACGCCATATGATTCTCTGGCAGAGAGGCCCACCGTACAGCAGAATTCACTGTTCCTTAGTTGCCCTACAAAAAATTTACTAGCTGAACAAGCTAAATTTCGAAATACCCACTCGTTCCCATGCTAATTGTCCAACATGTGAATATTTCTAAGGGCTACCAATGTTGTTAAAACGACAAAGGGCATGCCAAGCTGGCTAATGGAAAATGGAAACATTAAAATGCTGAAGAAGTCTATAATTTCTTATCGGAATTGTCCGGTGTAGCGTAGAAATGTGCAATCGTTGTCAATGATTTCAAATCTTCCTTTCTCAGTATAGAAAATAAGGTGCCATCTTCACAAGTTGAATTACTTTCATTCCATCTTCAATGGGATTCTATTTAATTTCATAGCGTAAATCGCGAAGCCGACCTGTCTTCTTCTATGCCTCTGGCGTAGCATGCCTCACGACGGATGTGGGGGTGAGGAATACACGTCTCGAATATCTATCCTTCTTCTCCCAGCTTATTCGCATTTTTACCCTGTTTTGGGGCTTCTTACAATAAACATGGAAACTATGCCTGAGCTGACGCCAATATTCCATTTATATTGGCACGGCACATGATCTACCTGCCTGCACAGCTCAATGCTCACGTGCTTCGGATAATGATCAGATGGTGGTGGACGAGGTAGTTACATTGCACATGATTTAGTGGACTTACATTCGTCCGATGCAGGAAACAAATCCAAGGTGTCCCACCTCTTAGCTCTGCAAGAATCCGGTGATCTTAAGCTTTGTCGGGCAGATCTGACGGAGGAAGGCAGCTTTGATGATGCTGTCAATGGCTGCGATGTCGTCTTTCACGTGGCCACCCCAGTGCACTTTCAATCGAAAGACCCTGAGGTAAATGGAGTAAATGATAATCTCACCATTGATCTAGTGACCCATGTCAAAAACGTGTGGCCCATGCAGTAGGAGGTGGATTGAATGGAGAGGATGCCGGACACGGTCGATTCAGTGGTAATCATAGCTCACCTTGAGGCAGTTTTAAACGGGTGCTTTTATAGAAGGAAAGTAAAAATTAAAAGACCATTGTCCATGTGCTTTAAGAGACAGATTTTCTAATCGTCCATGTAGGTTCTGTAACCATGAATCGGTATCATGCTAACTAGTTTCATTGTATGCTGCATATGTTGATGTAGAATGACATGATCAAGCCAGCCATCCAAGGCACATTGAACGTTCTGAAATCATGCCACAAAGCTAAGGTGAAGCGGGTCATCTTGACATCATCCGCGGCTGCAGTGTCGATAAACAAACTCGACGGAACTGGTCTTGTAGTCAATGAAGAGGACTGGACTGATGCGGAGTTCTTGGCTTCTGAGAAACCTCCTACTTGGGTACGTTGATGAGTAACTCCTGATGGGGGTTGATGATTAATGAAGCTCGAAGTGCAGAGCCAAAGATAACCTTTTCCCCACTCGTGTAGAATGCTAACAAACAATCTTCGCTAACCTATAATTGATGGGCATACGTTATATTGGACATTGCAGGGTTATCCCATGTCAAAGGTACTTGCAGAGAAGGCAGCATGGGAATTCGCTAAAGAAAACAACATTGATCTTGTTGTCGTTGTCCCCGTTCTCATGGCAGGCCGTTCACTGACTCCAGAGGTCCCCAGCAGCATCTGTCTTGCTATGGCATTGCTCACAGGTTAGTTAATACAGAATTGTGGATTTTTCGAGTTTGTCCCAGGTCAGTTCATCCATCCATCATTACACGAGCTCAGATCACTGAATTTTGGAAATGGCATTTTTGGTGCTCCCATTTCGGTTGTCATTGAAAGGGAGACCCAGAGCAGACTGATTTCACATGCAAGCCTTTATACAGATGAGATAAAAGGGACCAGTGGAGGAGTTAAGAATGACATTTTGGTTGCTTTTGTAGGAAACGAGTTCTTGATTAATGGTCTAAAAGGCATGCAATTGCTCTCTGGATCAATCTCCTTGGGGCATGTGGATGACATATGCCGAGCTCACATGTTTCTGGCCGAGAATGCAGATGCCTCTGGCCGCTACGTATGCTGTCCTGTCAACAGCTGCGTCCCAGAACTTGCCAAGTTCCTTTCCCAAAGATACCCACAATACAAAGTCCCCACCGAGTAAGTCCCCCACGATCCTTACTTGAACTGGCACTCTCTTTTGAATGAACACCAACTAATCAGTCTGTATAACCAAACTGCAGCTTTGGAGATTTTCCAACGAAACCCAAGTTGGAAATTTCTTCAGAGAAACTGATCAAAGCAGGATTCACCTTCAAGCATGGGATAGAAGAGATCTACGACGAGTCTATTGAGTACTTCAAAGAGGTGGGGCTGCTGGCAAAATGAGGATCTCAGTCTTCTTCCAAACTTCAGCTCTAGTTTATCGGGAGCTTTTCTTCTATCGGCCTAGAAAGGATGGTAACGATAATTACCGCCATTTGGTTGGCACCTCAGCTATTCCAATCACCATCTTTATGTTAGTAAGATCTTTCCTGTTTGTTAGTAAATGCAGACAATGAAATCATGCCTTGGAGCTGAAGTGGTTTAAGATTTAGAATTTGTTTCTAAACAATGAAATCAGGCCTCAGCATTCAGAAAATTGTTTCTAAACAATCTTTTGAGTTTGCGGTCCTTATGCCTCATCAACATTTTTAATAAAGTTGATTTAGGGATAATTAAAAAAATTAAAATTGTTTGTTTGAATCTGACCAAGATGTCATAATTTATAGAAAATGAAAAGGTACAAATTGTATCATGGTACATTGAATTTATATTCAATTGAAAAAGACTCAGAAAAAATGACAGAAATTTCTCTTTTTTCTTGAAAGCCAAATACTAATTACACAAAAAATGGGCATATTACAACGAGGTTAGATCTATGGGACCCAGCGGAGAATCCTATCTCTCATAGAGAATGATTGTACAATGCTCAGACTTGAATTTGTACAGTCAGATTTGAGTATGTGCCCGCGGGGCTTCATTATTCAGAAATCAGTGATCAAAGATTCAGGTTCGTTGGAATTCATCCTGCGTCCATAATGAACCATGACTCCACCAGAGCTAGATGTGTACCAATCCTGTATTTTGCTTTAGGAACCATCCATTTCTTGAGCACTCAACATCCATAGCTGTGGCCATGGAGTCCAAAGCCCCAACACGCATGACCTGAATGGCTGAACTGTGCAGAATAGTTGTCGGGTGCCCAGGCATTGTGCAATTCCTCCAACAAAAACGCCAGAAATTAAGATTTCTGGTAAACTCGAAATGTGTGGTAAAGGGGGGTAAAAATCCTCAATCAAACATTAGGCAGATCTGCGCTGCTGGCAATTGAGTCTTCTCTTTCATGTTTTCCATTTGGAACACGGACGCATTCTTGGTCCATATCAATTGCGACTTCTTCCAATGTAAGAGACAAGGACTGCTTGTGATGCTTCCTACTCTGATGCTGCTTAATAATCTGAGAAAGTGCTTGGACAACATCACGCATGGACGGCCGTTTCCTTGGGTTGGGATTGATGCATTTATAGGCAAGGGCGGCCATGTCGTTCAGTTCTTCTACATCATATTTCCCATCAAGACGGGAATCCGCAAGTTCCTCCCACCCACGTCTCCCTTCAGTACTTATTGCTGCCTGTGTGAGTCAACATGTTGCAAAATGGCTCAAAATGTTGTTAGTATGCAAGTATACCATGCAGGTCACACAGTAATATGGAAGCGTGGCCAGTATCACCTATGTGTGCATAGATGTAATCATAACTGATTTTAAACAGCGGAAGCACATGACCTTCAATTTAAGCATGTGTACCATCTCAAGGCCTTCAATTCATACAACGTGACCATATGCAGATGTATTTTTTATGTATGGTGCTTCTGTGAGAGGCATATGATCCATGGCCTGAAGATGAACCAAAATGGCCCCTCAGATAAACACCCACGGTAGGCTACCGTACAATGACCCAGTCTGTTGTTCTTGGAAGGCCCCGAATATATCTGCCATTCAAGATGAGTTTTAGTTGGAAGATCAACAACAATCCAATAATTAACTCCTTTTCTTGAGGTAAATGTTAGCCACTGCTAAAAACTTAATCTTCCTTGCTGTAGATCACAAGTTCAAATTCATATCCTTAGTTAATTTTGTTCAACTTATGATTGGTTATCAATGATCTAGAACACTGAAACATATCCAATGTGTAACATGTCCTTGGGACAAGGGTTAAGTAATTACATAAAAATGATTATCTAGTTACCTATCTGGAAATTATTAATGGCTATCTGGGACGACTATGTGCTTAAGTATACCAATGAAGGAGCTCAGCCACGCTGTTAAGTTCATGAACATGAGTTAGGAAGAATGCAAACTGTGATGTATTCAATAAGAAAGAACAAGCATTGGAAAAAAGATCTTACAAGTTCAACATATTCCATCAGACCCTGTTGTGGATTCCTGCCTGCAATCAATTCAAAAAGCAAGACTCCATAGCTGTAAACATCACTTTTCTTTGTGAAAGCCCTTGTAGAAACATACTGCGGGTCAAGATAGCCAAAAGTTCCCTTGAGGTTAGATGCATGCTGTGCGTCCATGGCCTCCCTTGAAAGCCCAAAATCAGCAACCTGCTCAACCAATTGATTTATTAATCTAAATGCAATTACAAAGCACAACATTGAAGATATAAGCCTTAAAACCCCACTGCAACATTTTGATTGACATCTAGCAAATACCGAAGAAACCTTAAATAAAGCTAGATGCCATGTGCACCGAACACTGTCAAAGATATAAATCTTAAAGGAACTTTGTGAAAATGGTAGACATTCCTGGGAGATAAACTATACAGTTCTGTTGCATCGGCACACATACAATGCTCCTTATGCTAACACAAAACTAAGCATATGCAAGCAAAGACTTTTATTTGGTGATCAAGACTGTTGACTGGATGTGCCCACCATGGATGGGATATGCCAAGGAGGTCCAGATTGAAGTTTACCATACATACAACTCCTGACCTTGCTTCTGGACCCCCTACATGCTTTCTCTACCGCATTTCTTCCATTGAAGACTTTTGCAGCTCCTGCTATCTATATTGAAGTAATTAGATAAAACATCTTGTTCAGAATCATGGATGGATAAGGTGCATAAGGACTTGTAGGTGCACATATGGAACAGATACAGTGAATATCAGGTCATCCCTTAGGATTCAAGCAGTTTAATGCCAATTCTAACAACTGATGTAAAAACTCTTAGCAGGGCAGCCTTGAAAGTAGGAAGGATGGAACAAAGTTATACACTTTCATTCAAAGATTGCCAATATCAGCATCATCAAATTAACTTGTGCTCTTGCACAGTTTTCCATTCATTTAAAACAAGTATTCCTGTGGAATCAAAAACAGTGAAATATTTACTTACTCTAGCTCTCATGGACTGATCCAACAGTATGTTCGAAGACTTGATGTCCCGATGCACAACAGGTGGGGTTGCCTGTAGTTAAAAATGGCAAGATGCAAATTCTTATCAAAATGAAATTTTCTACAAACTCGTGCATATGATCTTGAAGAGAAGAGCTTACCCCATCATGAAGATACTCCAAACCCCGTGCTACATCCAGAGCTATATATACCCTCAAATCCCAAGTCAACGGTCCGTATTTGTCGCCTAACCATTCAAACATCAAGAAATATGGGCATGTCAGGCAGATTTCTGAAAAATGCTAGCATGCAACTAAAAAACAACCTCTAATCCCAAGTCATATATTTTATTCAATCATCAAGAAACATGGTATGTTAGGTAGGTGTTTTGGACAAATGCAGTCACGCACCTGAAAAAGACAACACCTACAAATATCTTGATTCAAGCATCAAGGTTTATGTTGGAAGAAGTCTCGTGTGGTACACCCATGTGACTAGTTGCAAATTGTTTAATGCATCTTATCATAAAAGCAGCCAAACACAAAATACCCTTGCGAGGTGTGGATGACCTAACTCATAGAAGCACAAATTTCTATTTGGAAGTCCCTCATAATATCGCATAGCCACAGCCATCCAGTTTGTATTATAAAAGCCCTTATTTTTTTATGTTTTCAAATGCAGACACAGTCTAGTTAGTTTAAGAGCAAGTTTCAAATTCTGGACACTCAACAAAAAGAAATGCCTCCATGAATTTATGGATGTTGATTATTAGCTAGGCTACTGTTGTGACAGTTAAGTTAGGAGTGTTTTCACTTTCGTTTTCAAATTTTTTCCCCAAAGAATGGCATTTAAATTGGGATTATTTGTTGTTCAGTAAATGTGGGTCATATTTAAATTAAACTCATAAATGCCAAACTTTATGTATTTAATTGCTGAATGACCAAATTTATGCTCATTGCTGAATTGAATCATTTCAATATGCTAAAACCGTGAAAAGCATTATTGCATTTTATCCCAATGTCAAAGTGTGATCCATATATAAAAAGAAAGAGTAAAAGACAGAATCAATGATATCTGAATGAAGTAAAAAACTTGAAAAACAGACTGCAACACCACGAGACATAAGGCTGATTGGTTACTCACCATACAAATGAGATGCAAGACTGCCATTGCTCATGTATACATAAACAAGCATGTGCTGCCCTTTTTCAGCACAATATCCTACTAAATTCACAAGGTTTCTATGGTGTAATCTACCAAGAAGAAGTACCTGCAAAAAGAGAAGGAGAACCACAGTTGTAGATTAAGAAAATTATGTTCAACGTAAAAGGTAAGAACGGATGTGATGAGCACAAAACTGGGTAATAAACATAATGACAATTTTCACTTTGAAATCACAAGTATGCCAAAAGCATGGAAGGTGATAACTTGGGCCATAGGTCACCTTTCACATTATGATAAAAAGTTTCATTTACTGGGCATCTCTTGATGTAGAAAATGATTGCTGGGGAGGCCGGCTTTCTACGAAGCCATGTCATTAACATTTCCATTGAGTTTGGGGGCCCTAAGGCAGATAGTGCTTGTATAAGAAAAAATAGATAATCTCACAAGAAGAAAATTATCAATTTTACCTCTGTTTGAAACTCCTTCTCGCCCTGCTTTGAATTAGTAGCAAGCACCTTAACAGCAACTGTCTCACCAGTTGACATCTGAGCTCTGTAAACAGGACCAAATGCCCCTTGTCCTAGAACTGTCGTGAAATTATGAGTTGCCTTTTGCAGTTCTCTGTTCATGAGTAATAGAGAAAAAGTCAAACAGAGGAGAAACAAAACAAAAACCTCACAATTAAACATGCAGGGAGGGGGGACACTGCTTTCTCATTGTCCAATATGATTGTGTTATAGTAACACCACAGACACAGAGACCACAGAGACAAATGGAATCAATAAAATTCTCATTCATTTACATGGAGTCTTCTTCAATATTCACCAAAATATATTCACAACATCTCACAATCTGATATTTGCAAGCACATGGAAAATCATGTTGATTTAAGTGAAGCACTGAACAAGCTAAATGCAAATGAGTAAAAGCATGTCATATGGCTTTTTCCAATAGTTTTTTCATGCTCTGTCACTTTAGCAGAGCACATCAAGCATTTGATATTAAAGCGAATCACTCAAGATTCTCCTCAAGTTCTGACTTTGTAAAGCATCACGAAAGCTCATGAGAAAGAGAAAACTCCTAATGTCCCAGTTTCAGGGGGAACAACTATGGCAACTGGACTTCATAATCACACAGGAGGTGCATCTTCCAACGAACGAAAGATGAATAAACCAACAAATAAAGAATTATAACAACCAAATAGGGATCTGAAGGATGGACATACTTGTATGGATATTGGGGTATTCCAGATACTGAAACTATGCTCTTCCTCTTATGCCCTTCTAGCCACAAGGACACACCATTCCCTTTGGATAGTTTTGGTGATTCCTGACCAATGGTTGAATCTGACAAAACTGAACATGAATCAACACCATTGGCACGGATGGGAATGGTAGCTGTCCTCCTTGAACTGCTACTACCAATCTGCCAACGCCTCTTTCGAAACCTTATACAAAACAATGCTGAGAATGCCAAGAGTAATCCAATAATCACACCTATGGAAACACCGACTATCAGCCCCCAAGATACGCCTTTCATCTCCTCGTTAGTGAACAAGGACACCTAATATGTATCTGAAAAAAAAAAATCAAATTTCAGCCAGAATAAAATTGTGTGACTATCATCTTAACAAGAAATTGCCATGGAATCAAATGCATAAAACTCAACCAAAACTCTTTGGGAAATCCCTTCTCTCTATATTAACTAATCAACAACATAATTACTGAAAACTGGTTTAATCAAAACTTGCTCCACCTCCAAATCACAGCTTAACTTAAACCCAATAATGATATCAGTGCTAGAAACAACATGGACGCTGGTAATTATGCTCAAACAACATAGCACACCAGCATTGTTTTGAAGGCTTCCTTACACTACAATTATCTCAAGACACCAGCATGTCAGTGTGGAGCACAGTTCTAAAGCTCTGCTCTTGGAGTAAATACTTCCCAGGGGGCCGAAAACATTACAACTCATTCAATACTAGGCGAAAACCAATGAACCATGTAGCTCCCACCAGAGCATACATAGGCACCTGATTAGCAATTATTAGAGTCAATTTGGTGTTTTTGGGTTGTGATTACCCAGGCAATATACTATATGTATATCATACCTTAAGTTTTAAGAAATGAATCTGTTTGAATAATAGGTGTACTTGTAATTAAATCTAATAGTATTGTATATATTACTCCACACACAAGTCAATAGATTCTAGCATTTTCATGGCTCCTAACTGAATTGTTAAAGAAGCTTCCAAGCCCCAAAAAAATTGTCTGAAAGTAATGATTGATCACTGTATGAAACAAAGAGAACCCCTTGTCAAAAAAATTGTAACACCGACCATTATCACATCAGCTAAAATCTGACTAACATTATCATTGAATGATACTGGATTGCAAGATACTCAGGCAAATACAGATATTTCCATTTTCAGTAGTATACACCCAGCAGTCGAACTGTTCATCCATTGAATGCCAACATTTGATGCATAAACTCTCACTGCACAACCCAGCCATCTGGTCTGACTGGGGGGAAAAACACATTAACTCAAAAACCATTTTTCTAGCTTTTCCAAATAGGCGAGTTCCCGTAAGCACCTGCCATCGCCGGCAGATGATGGACGGCCCGGATTTGTCAACAGATGGACCACAACGAAGAGAATGCTAGCAAAATACCCATCTACCTATACAAAAAACCTCATCTTATCTTCCATTACGATTTCAAAACCGAACTCAAGCTCGTCTGCAAGCAACGGGAACGAATTCAACAAAAAGCAGGAAAAAAATGCTGAAAACGTAAATCTACAAGCTAAATACCAAATAGACAATGAAAATCCGAAGACGGAGCTCAAAAAGCCTAATTCTTCGCGAAAAATTGTATAAGTTTTTTTAAAATGTATAAAGAAACGAAGCAGAGAAAGGAAATCACCTCTTCAGTGGTGCACACAGCACGATGTACGGATGGATTTCGATGGAGAGGAAAGAAAGACTGCTGCAAAGGGAAGATGGAGTTGAAATGGAGGCAAGGTGAGGATGGAAATCAGATCGATCTCAGAATTCTTAAAAGATATTTATCTCAGTTTTAAAATCCCGTCAGTCGCCGCCTACATATGAAAAACCCATGCCGCGGGAGAACGAGAACAAAATTACGAGACTGCCCTTAGTTTTTGTAATGACAAAACTACCCTCCACTGTCCTTTTTAGCCTTCTGTTGACTCGCGGAAACTGTACGTACGTATGGCAGTCTGTTGCGCACGCGTCTTTGCAGACAGCGGCACAGCGCACGCCAACTTGGCCCGCATGGGATTGTCCGTCGACCTCAGCCGTTCATCTTGCATGGCCCATCAATTCCCAGAAAATCTTGCTGAAATCATTGGCGATGACGATCACGCGTTTATGTATTCGAAGTTGGAATAAATGATTCCGCGATTCACATGGTTTTCTGGGTCGGATTTACAAATATGCCTCTGTATGGTATGCGCATTATACACCGTGCAGGACTTAAAAAAATACTTAGAAGTAGCATGGATGTTAGTGAATATCTACAGTAAAAATTTGGTTGTTTTGACCGTTCGATCTACGTCTATGCCGAATGGATGGCTACGATTGCTGGTTCACCTTTGGTGTGTGCCCCTGCAACGAGGTTAGTTGGAGCTCTCCATCTGCAGTAAATAGGTTTGCGTTGCCGTCGAAAATTTTGTGCGTATTTAATAAATGTTAGTCGCATGGTTATAATCGCCCTTCGTGGCCGGAATAGACCACCATCGAGCTTCCGTTCTCTCCACGCGTCGCTTGCCTTGGCTGACCCGGTTGTGTTTGATGAAAAAACCATATGAGAGGTAGATTTAGATGACGTTAGTACGATAGAAGGTGACAGGAGCTATTGAATTAACAAAGATAGCAAAACGTAGAGTGATGGTGATAAATATAGATAATAATAGATTGTGTAGTTATTAAGAATAAATGAGGCAAATAAATATAAAATTAATTTAGGGTATTTATTTGATGTGCCGTGGTACACCATCTACTCTTTTCATTTTTTTTATTTTTTACAGGATGATATCTTAATAACATTCAATGAATCAAATCTACCGACCTATTGATTCTTATACATATTTTTATTAATCTAAAATTTTTTGTTATTAAAAATTTGGACAAGTAACGACAATTGCAAACTTATAGACTATTTTGAAATAATATTTAAATGTTGAGACTTGTATGGATTTCTAATTGAAATAGTTTTTAATATCCTAATTGAATAAATTATATTAAATGCAACCAATGATTTAGATTTTATTAAAATATTCTATACATATATGTGTGTGTGTTAAAACAAGAAATGTATATGGTGTACCTTTACACATTACTTGAACTTATATTGTAGAAGAACTAAAGAAAATACGTTGCCATCAAAGGCATTGATTTTAGGGGCACCGGATTATCTACAAATTGGAGTAAAAAATCTAAAATTTTGTGATTGATGGTGACAAGAACTTATCCCATGTCATAAAATTTCAATTGTTGGCATATCCACTTGAAACAATCTTAGTCAATGTTATCAAAATTAGATTGAACAGTGTACCACTTTAACTTGAACCAATTAGTTGACTAATCCAATCTAGTCCAGTTTGACTTGAACTAGTTAATTGACTAATTTAGTCTAGTCTAGTTTAGTCTAATAGTATTTTTTAATTTAATATTATTTATAAAATAAAAAATTAAATTAAAATAATAAAGTATTATATAAAAAAATATATATTTAAATTAATCTCGTTGATTTATATTTTTAAAATAATACTTTGCTATTTCTTTTAAAAATAAAAAAATTGATTTAACCAATTGAACTTGCCCGTCAAACGAGTTGACCACGAACTGGTGCATGACCGGTTCAACCACTAACATAACATTGATCTTATAATATAATAGACAAGGTGGTCCACCGAACTAAATAAGGGCACGTCAGAGACGGATGGAGTCGTCATTTACAGTCCTGGCGGTCCAAGTATTGGATGGTGCTTCGACTTAATAGATGCACGATGCCAGCTTTTTTAAATGGGAAAAATAAATAAAACAAAGTGCCAGTTTTCTTTTTCTTTTTTTTTTAAAAAAAAAACGGTCGCAAAACCACCATGTATAGACATTATGATGAGAGCAATCATTGGTTAGTTGAGAGAGCATCAAAGTGATAATTTTGTAACTAGAACATTTCAGCCGGCAATATCTGTAACTTTGCATATTTGTCGAAGCCTTTATTAATTAATTAATTAGTACTGGGCAAAGCGATAACATTTAGTATCAAGCATACTTTCTCCCATCTCAAGCTCAATAATAGCCATTTAAAACAGAACTCACGGGAGCTACCTACCTAAAACAGAGCATCGTATCAAAACAACAAGACCGAACACCAGTCATGAAGGGTATATGGGTCAATTAACCGTGAGATGGTGGTCCATCGACGATGCTTTTGGGACTGGTGGGAGGGCTCTTCCGTCAAATTTCGAGGGCGAATGTCCTCGATACTCACGAACGCTGATCCCAACGAGGCAACGAGATGGAAAGTTTCAACGCCGGAATCTCTTGCTCATTAGGGTTTGAGCCGTAGCATAGTTTATGTACTGGTGACGATCTGATTGCGTCTCTTCCGTGAGATCATGCAGTCCAAAACCTCGAATCAAGACAACGGCTCATCATTTTATCCCTCTTGTCCATCTGATGTTCATTTGATGGAGGGATGCGATTGATGATGAGTTGCAAAATGGAGTTTCGCGCCGCTGGAGGAAGGGTCTGAATGTCCGTAGTAGCAGCAGCAGCGTTCTCAACAAGCGACGATAGATGGAAGGTGGGTGGTTGAGGCTGGTTAACATGAAAGGTAGGAATTTGAAAGGCCATCTTTTGATTATCCCTTCGATTTTCCTTCCCTTCCAAAACATTGACATTTCAACATCCAAACCAAAAGCTCTCTTTTTCGAAAAAAAAAATAAAATAAAATGAATAGTTATTGTTTTAATTTTTTAAATTAGGTTATTATGGGTAACAGGAGCAGGCATGTGTCAGCTTTTCTGCCGCGTTGCCGCTCGTTGCGGAGCCAAACCTTTGATGCTGCCGCGGGTGTCGGAATGACTGCGCCCTGCAGTTCCGCAGTCCGCGGCACTACAACTCGCAGTAATGTGCGCTTTTGTTCGGGCTGTTACTGGTTGGTAAATCCTGTGAGTTAAGCTGGGTTCACGTCGCCTCAATTCTAATTTCTAACGTCTTACTTATTTTCAATAATGGGGGTTTTTCTTACAATAGCCATTCCGATGAAACTTTAATTCATGCATTAATCTATTTATTTCTACATATACGTACTAAAGTTAATATAATGTAAAATTGGGTTGTCCAAGCTTCAATTCAACCTAATCCTGCAATTGGTACTGGATGATCAGAATCCTGCAATTAAATAACTGGCTTAAATATACATGAAGCATGCGGTCAACAGAATTCTTATCAATTCTTTTACTGATTAGCAGCCACCACCAGCCGCTGCTATCATCCAGTGAGGAAATACGGGCGGGCAAGCCAAAAGATCGTGCCACGGATTCCTCCCAAAGGCCGCATGTTGATTACGCAGCCCACGGGGAATAGAAAGGCCAGTGCCAGTCTCTGCCAGCCACGATATGCATAGGTCATGTATCATGGCCCACATCAATTGCTTAACTAAAGTGGACCCCTCGGTCTTGTTAGTTGGAGGAACTGGTCTACGTCGGGCCGCCTCTACTTACTGATGGACAAGAGATTGGTCCACCTGGTGCCACTTGTTTGTCTTTTGGAAAAGAAATTTACGTTTGTTGCACTAACAATTGAATGAGGGGTTGAAATGACGTAGTTGATTATTAAGTGACGATCTCCACATGCTGTGCATTCTACAATTAGTCGGTAGTCCGATGACAGCGGGACACTCGCATCGGACACTCTTTTTAACTGGATAACTGTCCATTTTATTGTAAATATGAAACGTGTTCGTTGCTTTCTCTCCACTGATGATAATTTATTGGCCAAGATAGCTTGCATAACCGCGACGTTTAATCGAAGTAAATCTTGGGTAATAACCCCATATACCCTAATAATTAAAGTTAAAATTCTCTGGGTGAGCAATATGATGGAAGTTATATAAATCCACTTAAACCACGGAAAGAGGACGATTTTGAAGTTTTGACAGTGCTCAAACAGAGCTTGCACATATCATCTCTTTATTCTACCTCTTAAGTTAAAAATTAATTTTTCTTATTGTACCTCATATTAGTTGGGCTTTCACCCCGTACACCTTGCGAGGTGGGTGAACATTTTGGTTAAATAGTCGACCAGCGAACAGGTTGATGCAGACAGGGTGTGGACCCCACATAATTGTATGGTAGTCTATCTTATGGGCAATCATAGATCTATTTATATTTGAGACTTGTGGATTAGTCATGTGTATTTAAAGATTGGGTTGAGAAATTAGTAATTATGGAGCATGGTCCCGTGTCTATTAATGAAGACTAATGAAAAATGGGTGGTCTGCAAATAGAGGATAATTTTTATCATTTGTAGCTATCGAATTGTTGAATAGAACTTGGGTAAGACCTTTTCATATCTTTTATTTATTTTTTTCTTCGATTTTCTTTTTGAGCGCATGGTTGGTAATGAATACGTGGAAGATGAGAATTAAGATTGAAAATGACGTCAATCATAGAAAAAGAAGAAGACAAATAGACGGATGAGGGAGGCCCACCAAACTCTCCGGATCAAAAACAGAAGAAGACTTGGGGCGGAAAACATGAGCATGTGGAGACACCCACCCAAATATATATATGTACATATATTTTGTCCTGATTCAATGCCTGTGGCGTTATGGCACCCATGATTGGTCACAATAAATGCTTGCTATTGAAGGAGGGAGCAACAACATGCGATTTCATGTCTACCACTTTTCCATCGCCTCTTCCATCCAGAATTGTGAATAGACAGTTACGTGGAACTCTAGGGTTCTTTCAAAATAAAATGAAATGTTAGATGTCAGGCTCGTAGGGTACGAAGGGCTTCTGGAACGAAGCACATTATAGATTTCGCTTAACCTATGCATAGAAGAGGATGCAGCGCAGGCCAAAAATGTGTAATAGGATAGAGATTAGAGGGCGGTGGTTGATATAGAAAAATAAGATAAACGAGTGAAAAATATAGAGGCATTACTTGAAAAAAAATAATGATGATAATAGTGATGAAAAAAAAAAGAGATAGAAATGTAATATTTATCTTATTTGGTTTAAGAATATGTGGATTGCGTACCTTTTTTATGTAGCCGCGTTGGATGGCTAGCTTATGTGCATCTACTGTCAAGAATCAAATAAGGCCTACATGGGCTTGGGCCTATCTTCCACAAAGGGATAGCTAAAACTCTCCGAATTAAGCCCATATATTTGCTCTATTTATTTAATTGGTACAGTGACTATTGGAGATGCATCTTAAAATGCCCACTCTTCACTTGATACACAAGATGTACAAATGAATAAACTAACAATCAATACAAGGCAAGCAAGCATGAAGAGAAAATGAAACGTCAGATGCACATCTCTTTCGCCACGCTTTAACATCGATCATCAGTTCAAACAGTAGGAGCGCTTTCATTTGGAACAAACCTGCGCCAAAACCAATGCCCCGTCCATATCACATCCATCTTTTCAATGGGCACCCTCTTGGTCTCGGGCAAGAAAATGCCAACGAAAACGGTCATGGCAAGCGCCCAGCAGCCATGGAAGGCGAAGAGGCCAAACTTCATGTGGCACAGCATGGTGTGGAAGAGCTGGGCAATGATAAACGCAAAGAGCATGTTGACAGAGACGTTGATGCTCTGCCCTGCAGACCTCACCTCAAGAGGGAAGATCTCGCTAGGGATCAGCCACGCGAGCGCACCACATGACCATGCAAACCCAACAATGTAGAGGCAGATTAAGAAGATGAGGAAGCTGTTGCCGTCGTCCTCTGGCATTCCGTATGTGCTGAATACAGCGAGAACGAACAAAGCCTGCAAACCCTGCATGCAGGGGAATTTTATGGTGCTCAGTATGAAGTAGTATTACAGTTCTAATAATAACATGGAAATCATATGGTTCTAGTTTTTTTAACCATGACTGACTTCTATTTCTCTTTGAACTCAACATGCCATGTAAAGGCATGTGAAGATATCATCTCAGAAAAAGCTGCTGCTAATAGTAAAAGTACATTCGAAATCAAGATGCAGGTGGAACAGGCATTTTAACCTTGTTTCAATGCTCGTTCCAATTTTTATGGAAGTAATTAAGATGGGCAATTCAAGGCAAAAAGGCATTGACATAAAAGCTAGAACTATTTCAGTAGCAGCTAGTATTACCTGAAAAATAACCATTTGAATCCCACCCTCGATGAAAAGGATCCTTCTACCAATCTTATCGACGCCGAGGAGACCTACAAAAGTTGCGGCAACACTCACACCACCTATGAAAACTGCGGAATTTAGTATTACTTTGTCACCAGACTCGGTGATCCTAAACACAGCGGGGGCGAAGTAAACAGCCAAGTTCATCCCTGCCAACTGCTGAAAGAAGGGTATGAAGATCGCCATCACCAGCTGGGG
>JAYJMB010058565.1:0-26997 GCA_036873735.1 Pouteria campechiana | reverse complement strand
AGTTATGGCAACCATCAAGTTTTTGGCGCCGCTGCCGGGGACTGATTGCGAACCATCTATATTTCTTGGCTCATCAGGACCCCCCTTGGGTAATAACATGAGTGCATTGAATGTGCTCCTTGCACTTAAGTGCATTAGAAAACTAAACTGAATTTCTCAATTGGCACCATGTGAATTGAACTTGATTTGTGATTAATATGTGGGGCTAAGTGAGCATGGATTGGAAGTAGGGCTAAGTGAGCATGGATTGGAAGCTAAGTTATGAAGGGATTTATGAAGTGTTCTTCATGTGAGGTAAGTAGACTATCCTTGTGTGACCGTTTGATTGAATGAGGATAGTGGCTATCCCATAAATTTATGATTAGGAAAGTGTATGTTAATGTATGAAATGTAGGGATTGTGATTGTCCCTTGGCTAGTAATGATGAGGGTTTACTACATGTTGTGGATGATATGACGAGGGATAGTAGGAATCCCATTGTGGTGCATGTATCAATGTATGACTTGAACTTAATTACGACTTGATATATTGAGATTTTGAGTTGGATATAATGTAGTTATGCCTAAAGGGCATTGATTTAGTATGTATGATAATGAAAGTGTATTTGTGTTGGATGTCAATAAGGATTTTTGATGGATCCCTTATTGTTAATTATTATTTTGTTATGCAGTCTACTTGCTAAGTCTGTTTAAAGTCACCCCTTTATTTTATTTTTAGCTAACAGGTCAAACATGGGAGTCAAGGAAGATGGTATTCATGTTGATATGCTAGACTTGGGATTGGAATCTCATTGTGTATGTACATTTGTATTTGATAGATTCATATAATGTATAAGTGTAATTGAAATAAATATTTGATGTATATGAAAATGTATTGGCATGTCAGCATATGAGATTGTGAAAGAATTTTGTATATGGTTATATCCAGTATGTCTATTGCCATCACAATGTGGTCACAATTCTAGGCGGCTATTGGTGAGTCCTGAGCCAGTTAGTGATGTGTGTTGATAATGGTTATGTGTGCTATTATAATTTATGACTCTTTTATGATTTAATGTTAGTCATGATGATTTGATGTTTGGAATGAACTTGTGTATAATTATGATATTGTTTGGAGAATGATTGTACAAGTGAGATGCCTTATATTTCAGGGGAGATTCTATCGAATTGTCGGTAGGACAGTAAATTCCTTCCCTGGATTATAAGATGATAGCGTCCCACATCAGCCCTGGTATGGCATGGTCAAAATGCACAGGGTGAGGATACGAGGTGTTATATTGAGGCATTCCAAAATTTATTTGATTATCCTTTGAAGCGAAATCCTAGACAACATAGTAATTTAGAAATGATTTAGACCATTTTTGGATCATTTGAGCCTTTCAAGCCTTCCATGATTAACATTTTATAACTAGTTACCCATCTCAGCTTGATTAAAGAATGGCATGTGCTAAGGCACATAATAAACCACCATTCGACTTCTTTTTGTAACCCACGTTTACTTACCTTTTTAGCCTTAAAGACAATGATATATACTTCAAGAGAGCTTAATGCGTTTTTTTTTTTTTTTTTTTTTTTTGAGACAAGGTCTGGTTTTTCCTATCCTATGTTGAATTGTCAAAATCTGCAAAGGTGAAGGAAAAAAAAGTAGGATAAAAGTATGAAGAGAATTTTTCACAACTCAAGTATAAAAAGAAATAAAGTTTTGGGGGTTGTAAAAGAAAAAGAATGGGGATGCAAAGTAGGATAAAAAGATTGAAACTGAATGCAAAAAAAAAAAGGGAACAAATCATTATTGCAATACCATATTATGCTCTCTTGCTTTGATATTTTCCTTTTTCATTTCTGTCTTAGCCAAAATTCAAGCCTTACATTACAAGCTTGATAAAGTCTTTTTGATCTAAGTTTATATGATTATCTACATTAATGGAGAAGGATTATGAGAAGTAAACCTATAGGATGCCTAAAAAAATTTTAAAAAAAAATCATTAATTTAGATAAAATGAATTTAAAAGCATGCATAAAACTTGAGATTGGTTAAGCACGCACACACATTAGAAGTTATGGTCGGATTTGATTAGCAAAAACTTTATGAATTCTCATAATTAGTGTTTTGAATGATCTTTGAGTTATAATCTTTGGAAAATCTTCGAGGAATATCTAGGAAATTGAGAGGGTTGAATATGATTAAATTATGAGCTTATGCATGATTCCATTTTCCGTGCTCGAGGACGATCGAAGCTTTAGTTTAGGGATGTTAATAAGCCCATAAATTAGAGATGTTTTTAACCATGTTTATGTTTCCATTTGATCATTATTTCCTTGCTTTTGTTTCTAAATTGCTTATATTTTATAAAATTAAGGAACAAGGTGAAGAACAAGAGAGTTTAATACAAAATGAAGAAAAACAAGAAAGAGCAATTAACGAGCAATCAAATGAGCAAGCATTCATACAATAACCACTACTAATGGTGGTCGAGAAGGCCCGAGTCAATAAGACATCAAAAGTTGAAGAAAAATCTCTTTAAAATGTGAGCGTAGAAGTCAAACATGCAGCTCATGCAATTAATCATGTGGATAGAAAAAAGGAAAGTTGGGTAACCCAAAATTCAAATCAAGAAATTAACTAACTCAACCTCTGTTAGTATTTGGGGCATAACTTTTCGCTCATTTAACCAAGTCACGTGATTCTTGTGGAAAATTAAAGATAAGAGATAGGGCTACATTTCTCTATTAATCACTTAGCCCAGATCTGTGCACATCAAGGAGAAAAATCGCTCACAAGAATTGGATTCGTGAAAATTGGAACTGTAATTTCCTAATTTAACCTATTTTCGTATTTTGAGCATAACTCTCTCATCTAAACTCCAAATAAGGTGTTGTTTAACTTGTTGGAAAGCTAAAAAAAAGGACTACAACTTTTGTGTTAACAAATTTCCACAATTCAATCATTATCATGGTCTAAAATTGACCACAATTTCGATTATGGGAAAGTTGTTAGAGAGGAAAAAATGGAAAACTTGTTATTTTGCTTGGGCTTGGTTTGACTATAAATAGAAGTTGAATGTGAGAGATGAAAAGACCCATCAAAGTAGAAGAGAGCATAGCACAAAGGAGCAAAGGAATTCTCATTTAGAGTTTCTATTTTCTTATCTTCTTCTTATTTCTTTCATGGCTTATTCTACAAAAAATATTATTTGTGCTCTAGTTATGAGGATTAACTCATTTTCTTACTCTAGGGCTACAATGAGGCCTATCTAATGTTAACTCTAGTTATGATGATTAACTAATTTTCTTATGCTAGGGCTATGATGAAGCCTATCTAATGTTAATCCAATTTGGATGATTTTATGCAATAAGTATTTCTTTTCAGTATGTATTATTGTGCATAATGTTTTTGAATTATTGATCATCATTTAATTGAATTAATGTGCATATTTGAGACAAAGAAGTGATAATATGTAGATGCATCATAATATATACCATGAATTAAATGTGACGTAGAAATATGCATTTTATTCGTGATAAAATGCTTGACATAATGTTTCATCGTAAACTAAGAATATTCAAAAAACTTAATGCATTCATTTTATTTAATTCCTCATAGAGATATTGTAGGTTGATAAATTGAATAGGTTTGCTATACCTAGAGATAGGATAGCAAATAAGTAAGGAATTTCCGCTATCACATGAATTGAATAGAAAAATTTTTGCATAAGAATTAGATAAATTGTATAGCATGAGTAGGTGAAATTGGATGCCTTAGCAACTTCATCATTAATATTTTCTTAGAATTTGTCATATTTTTATTTACTTATTATTATTATTTGTTAGTTTGGAAAATTTCTATCATTTTTTGATTTGTTAGATAAATTTTAGAATTAGTACATTTTCAGTAATTAATTGGTTTATTATTCAACAATCTTTATAGGAACACTACTCTACTTGCACGTGAGCATTGATTGAAAAATCCACAACAAAGAAACCTCCCAGTTTATAAACAAAATTACAATTATATGAATTCTCTAAGAGGCCATTATAACATATAATTAAGGAATAATAGAAAAAATTTAACATCTATTTCAAACTCTCATGAAGTAACTAATGGAATTAGTATAATTGCAATTTTTTAAAAAATTTATTGATATAATTTTAAAAGATAAATATACATGCAACTATAGGTAAAAAGTATACATGTCCACAGATAGCTTTAAATTAAACACAATTGTTGACTATTTTGATCACAACTTGTTTAACTAATATTCAAAAAATATTTAAAATGAAAACTTAAGATAACTAAAGAAAAGAGTTTAACGAATACATATTCACTAATGATGCTCATTAGCTTTCAAATAATATGAATTTACATTTTGTGATCCATCTAAATATTTAATTAGAACAAATTTTAAAATTTTAAATAGAAAATAGTGGTAAGCATGATGATGAATGAAGTTGATTTGACTTCTGCAATTATTTTAAGTCCGAAATGGACCATTTCCACAGAATCTTTTATATCAAGAAACAATTTTCTTTTTATTCGTTTTTTGTTTAATTCACATATTTTGACTACAGCGTGCATGCGGCATTTAGGGGGATGCCCTTTTTATGGACGCGTGTCCATCCGCTATCAGTAATCCCTTCGGCAGCTACTTACAAAAAGCTTCTGTCGTTAAAATGGACTAAAATAATTGAAATATATACACGATCACCTGCTTCCAGCAAGCTATGTTTCTTCTGTTTGTTTTCCGTTTGCAACTCCAATTCATCACCCAAAGCTTATGCTCAGAAGATGGTGATGCCTCCTTCCTACACGTGCCTTTTTAACACAATGCTCAGAAGATGGTGATGCCTCCTTCCTTCACGTGCCTTTGTAACACAATGCTCAGAAGATTGCTTTCTCAGCGGAGCATCGCGCTTAAGAAACCCCTACAACAAAACGCACACATGGATCAAATCAAACTCCCAGTGCTTATTTGGAAGACAATAACGCATCATACATACCAGATCCCTGGAGTTTCTTTTTCTTGCTTTCTGCAGTAGAAATCAAAATTCATTAGGAAGCTGATCAGTACAACATTTTCAAAAGTGAAGTGTACAGAAGAAAACTGGAGATACCTTTGAGTGATAATGAGATGGATCCTTAAAAAAAATAAAATAAAATAAAATTAATACTGGGTAGATTCTTCTTGACATGATTTACCTTGGCTTTCCTGAGAACGCATCGTTTATTTCATCAACAGTTGGCTTTTCCGGGAATGTGGCCAGAATTACGTATTTCTCCTTACCTGGGGCTTCGTCAACTCTTCTGTAGAGCTCGTACCGGTAAGGGTAAGACATCCTGAAATTAAATGCGGCAAAGTCAAAGAATGAAAATGAAAGAAAAAAAAAGCTATGAGCATTGATGAGAATGATGCTTTTTTGATCCATTACAGACTTTTAAGTTTCATCAAATGCCAGGAAGAATATAAAATTAGACGTTGCAGTTTATTACAGACTATTTAAGTTTCATCAACTACCAGAAAGGATATAAAATTATACATTGCAGTTTCAATACTGAAAAAATTTCTAAGCTGTTTCATGGCAAACACTGGCGCACCAACATGCTAATGTGAATGAATTGAATTTTTCACAATGTAATACATGACATGGATCATCTGGCCCAAAATTGGGCTGATTTTCCCCAATACAGACACCGCACATAACTGCAATTGACAAAATAAATGAGTAGCGGGACAAGATTTCACAGAATCCAGCCTAAGTTAGGAAGGGAAATGTGGTCTATTGGTGGATATACTGGCTTGGTATCTTAGAAACATTTGCCACATGAAATGCTTTCGCATGAGCACGTGAACAGAGTGTGGCTTAGTAAAATCCATCAAGTAGCTTGAAGAACTTTCCAAATTTTATGTTTTACCCACATTTAAATTAATCAATGAACAAATCAGACTAGCTCCCATAGGAAACCTCTGCCTTCTAATAATCTCACCTGAGAGCACCCATAATGGGATACTGTGTGCCTGCATAGTAAAGAAGCCGAAAGAAATAGCAATTCTCAAATGATGCTGCATACTCCAATCTCTTGTCTCTGCCAATTGTCTTCAAGACAAATAGTATAGTTCAAGATAGTATGGTGCGATGTTATTGTTTAGGAAAATGCTAAACTACAAGTAATAAAAGTATTATGACATGATGGTCATTATCCATTGTCTATGCTGAAAAATAATATTGATAACAGCTGCTATCTTTACAGTAACAGACAGTTATGTACAAAACCCATTTCTTGAGAAGCAAGGTCTCATTATATTATGGATTTCATTGAAAACATTCTGATGAGTTTTCCAATTTCTCCGTTGTTGCATACCACAACAGATGCCACTTTTGATAATGGTAATAACAACCAGTTGGCATGTGCTAATAGCAATCCATTAAAAGTTGGCTCATATCTAAACATACTATCCGCTGTACATAACAGAAGCATCAAATGAATGATTCAATAGATTCTACTTACTTGCATTATGCCACTTGAACCAGGCAAATCCTGAAAAAACAGAAAGTTCATGAAAGTGTTAAATTTTATTCAGTTCCCATTCCTGACTTTATATCAGTGGTAAGAAGTTCAATTCTGCAATTTTGATGTTTGCTAAAGAAAGCATTTTGGAAGAACCTCTAATGACATCAGTCCATCAAGGAAAAAGCTTGGGGAATTTTAGGGGAAAGGTCTAGCTAATATGCAGACATGGGACATTATCACTGTCCTCGTCACCAAAGCCTCTTGCATACTTGTGATTATCATTATGGAGCCTGCTTTTTCAGTCAACACTAGGGGTGGTCATGTTGATGCTGGTATAAGTTGATTCCTTGAGTTTCTAAGATGATGTACTTCTTTATGTTGTAAGTTGAGACCAAGAAATAAATTATACAGATATGTAACCTTGAGACGGGGATTAACAAGGATGATAGGACGGCTCCCAGCTGCATCTGTCATAGCCTTCAGATCCTGCAGATGTGAACTAAAGGTTAGCTTAGAAACAAAACAGTAAAATTCTTATGGGCAGGTGCTTTAAACACAGCAAAATAGTATCTCACATCAATTATACAGTTACCAACAGCATTTTGTGGAGCAACTAGAATAAATATGTCATCTTTTTCACTGACCTCCCTGGCACCTGAAATCATGGAATGGATTTAGAAATCCTCAAATTGCTTGCAACCAACAAGTATTGATAAGATTTGTAAATTACAGGTTACACAAGCAACAACAATGAAAAGGATAGATAGTCTTGATGATTTTTGATTCTTAAAGTATGGAGTATCTGAGAAAGATTAGTAAAGTATGGAATTGGGATAAGCACATCTATTACAATTTGCATAGGGGAAATGGACAGTTGCAGCCTCTGGAATAGCCGTGATATTTTTCTGATGGGAAATATACTGGTCATGTGTCCTAAAACTGCAGCATGAAGTGGAAGAAGAAAAGCAAGACAATAAATCAAATAATTTACATGTATATACAGAATTATCAGATTTCCCTTCCGTCTATAACTATGGAGAAGTTTATGACATCATAAAGTGAAAAGAAAAGAGAATCAAAAGAACTATGGATAAGAATTGACAATTGTAGAAGAACAAGGCTTAGCAATTCAGTCCCAACCTATAGAACCAATGTTGATAAACGTTCCCATAGCACCATAGTCTCCCCAATCCATGAATTCAAGAATTTTTCGACTTCCGGCAAGCTGTAATGGCATTCCAGCTAGCGCACCTTCTCCCATAGACCCTTGCACACAGACCTAACAAGAAGAAAAGCACCATTCCAATAAAAAATAGACTGCTCTTTACCTATGAAAATAATAAATAAGACCTTCCCCTCTGATGAAGACATACCTTGATGTGTTTTCCATCATCTGCAAATGACAAAGCAAGCTCTCGAACAAGTTCCATGAGAGTACCTATTCGATAAACATCCTGTACACTATAAAATATGATCAACTCAATTAAGATTTCTTAAAAGTCACAGTAAATGATTCTTACCATTTCTGGGTTCAACTCAGGAATATTTATCTCAACCTGCACATTTGAAATATACATTCGGCTTACTGACCTTATGCTTTTACACAACTTGTCATGCACAATACTATGCAAGAAACAGAAATTCATCTGAAGAACATAAAATCATTTTATGTATGAACAAAGGAGGAGATAATAGGCATCTAGAGAAAAGGCACAAAAATTAAAGAATTTTTACTGAAGGGAAAAAAGTTTATCCATGCCAAATTGGGCTGCATGAGGCAGGCATCAACATTTCTGTACACAGATTAAAGTTACAATCTTAACATCTAGAAGATGGCAGGAAGGAAATTATGCAGTTACTCAACATATTTAAGTAATTTCTTTCAACCAGTGAAGTCATCATTATCGAAGGCAATTTCACACCAATATGGGGTCTGTGGCATGGATTCGGTTGTGCCATCCTGTTGATCTTGAATTATGAATTATGTTCTTGGTAAGCTTCTTTCTACAAGTACAGTACAAAAACATTTTGTAATATATACACAGATAGGTGGTGAGGATCATTATACTCAATTAGTTTCACGCTCTTTTCATCTCCCTCATTCAGGCAAAGGAGATGCCAGATAACCATTTTACTTATCACTGGAAGCCATATACTCCTGAGGACTACTGCTGAAACAGCATCCGACTGAACAAGAAGGAATTTCCAGAGTAAATGCCATCAAGGATTAATGAAAAAAGTGTCTATTTGCTAGTGCTAATTCTTGCTCACTTATTTCTTACTTTAAACCACATTCTGCTTGTTATGTTAATTGGAAATTAGATTAATTGCACAAAGGAAGTTGCCATGCAACTAATTTCAGTTTTTGTTTGGATTAAATGAGAATAAACATCAGTAACTAACCTTCAATCGGATTCTTCCACCCTCTACAGCTCTTTGAGTAGCTTGAAGGACATCATCATAGAAATATTTCCTTATTTCCCTTGAATGAGGTATGTTATTCAAACGAGTAGGAATGCCTCTCCAGTTATCCTGGCACAGTACAAGAAGGAAAAAATATCGTTCTGTTAGAGATGGTTTCATTCTTCCGTTTACCAGACTTTTGTAGTCTTACAGAATTTTGAACATCCCCTTAGATTAGTTGAATTTTGCAAACAATCCAATTAACAAGCATATACCTGGCCCAAAGATCCCATATTTGGAAGAATTATATTCCCAGGAGTTGCCTTGCCTGGAACAAAAATCCTAAACATCAGTGAATAATAAAAACTTTAAGGTAAATTAATTAAAAAAGACAAAAGAAAGGCCAAAACGGCCTCTGGTCAAATTGTTTTTCATCATTAGTAACTGTTCTCGGAAGGATGAGAAGAACATTACTGGCAGCCTCTGGTCAAATTGTTTCTCATCCTTATGAACTGTTCCATAGCTGGGTGAGAAGAACATTGCTGGCAGCCTCCAGTCAAAATGTTTCTCATCATTAGTAACAATTCTATGGCAGGATGAGAAGAACATTTCTGTTTAAGGAAGGAGGGTAGGAAAAAAAGAGAAAAAGGTAGAATATGGAAAAGTGAAGGAAAAGGAAGAAAATAATGTGAGAGGATAAGGTGAAATAATTGGAAACAAAGTGAATAAAAACAAAATAGATGACTTTTTGGATGGAAAGAAAGTGATGATTGAAAAAGTGGGTAATAAACAAAAAAAAAGCTATGTTCACTGTCTTGTTGGGGTAGGTGGTGTACTATTTAAATGTCACATGAATTAAAAAGAGGAGGGAATAATCACGAACATGGCCTAAGATTCAACTGACCTGTTCTTGCAAAGATATGAAGCCCTCAAGTCATGTATCAAGACAAAATGAAACTTCTAAGGGAATAATGAGGAACAAATAACCAAGCAAGGTATTTATTCCCATGTCACAATAAACCCAAAAAAAAAATCCTTTAAGTACTTATCAATGGTTATGAGATGAGAATACAGCGTGCCATGGATCAACAGATAAATGGCCAAATATCAAACTTTATTAAGAAGATATAGATTTCTTAAGCTTTCTTGAGAGGACACTGCTGGCCAGGCACTTGGCATGCCACCATGTCAACCAAGAGCACAAAAAAGATAGACATTGGATGAGCATTTCAAATAACATCATATTTCCAAAATCCAATCAATGAATGTGGCCAATGAAGATTTCATAGACGAGATGACCTGAACTCCTTATAGTTCTTACCCTGAAAGCTTGACTGAATTTGCACAACCTTAGCCTCTCGGACCTTCTGCAGGAGAGAGTCTATTTCTTCAAATATCACATCTTTTGCATGGTTTCCATCAACCTAATATGTAGAAAACGAGTTTTAATAATCAATATAAAATTGAGTTGGGTGTGATCACATGCACAAATACCTTGTTCATCACATTCAAGTACGTTGATGAGATAGCTTCAGCATTTTGCTTGTATGTAGATAGGCGTGATTTAACCTGGCCACATTAAAAGTAGTACAAGTCAGATGCTTTCCCCTGGAGTAAAGGATGAATTAAACCAGGATCAACTGTTTATTTTATGCTCAGACATTAATGTAACAGGGTTCATTTCCTAATGTTGCCAAAACAGATCCTCAGCAGTTAGAGTGGAGAATAGCTCAAAAGAAACTATAGATTACTCAGGAACATACCAACTTTTGAAATTTGATCTCTTGGTTGAGGATGTGACATAAATTCAAACATCACTGGCAAAGGAAAGTCAAATCATATTCATTTTCCAGGGTATGATGCTGAACAATGGATTTTATCAATATAAGTAAATGGTAAAACTAGTCAGTTAATGGGAACTGGAGCCTTAAGTTGAATGAATGCAATGAAATTAGATTTGTTCCACTTAGCGTATGTTCAAGGTGTTGCATGGGATCTTCACTAATGGGGCAGTAGATGTTGATGGTTTTAATATTTTTAAGGACTGGACCATATCTTATATAACAAAAATGAAACATTGGTGATGCCCATACCTTCTCTTCTGTGTCATCCAGACGTGCTATTAGTCTTGCATTGATTTCCTCTGTCTCTGGAGGGAAATTTTTGATGTGGTAGATTTTCCCAGTCACTGGATCCAATCTTCTTCCAACACATCTGTCAATTATAACTTCATCAGGAACCTGAAATGTACCATGCAAAATTAATTCTTATTGAAGCTAATAACAGTCACTGTGCATAAGAAACAGCTAAAGCAATGAGGATGGACTTGGAGAATAATCAGAATTGCATGGCTTAAAAAATGCAATGAATATGTATACTGTTGGCACTGAAACTGCACATCTGACAATGAAAGGAACTCCCAATGTGAAATGCCAGTATTGAATGCACTATTACCTAATCATCTTGATGAGTTTTGGGTGGTTTTTTTTTCTATATGTTCCCTATCAAATTCCTCATGATGCGCAGCACAATGTTATTACTTCTAATATGTTCACTATCTCGACTATTCAATATTAAAAGAAAATTCAACACGACTATTGAAACAAGCTCCAGTGTTATTCAAATTAGAAAATAACAAAGACCACCATCTTTTGATCTCATGACAGAAGATTAAAATCCACAGACTTGAAAAGCTAAAACCACAGACATTCTAGAATCTTACATCTAACACAATATATATGTCTGGTCTAATCTTCAATCTTTCAAGGCTTTGTGCTTGGGAGGAGCTACGTGGGTACCCGTCAAGAAGCCATCCTTTCTCCTTCGCATCTTGCCGTGCTAGCCTCGAAGTTACCATCTTCGAGATCAAAACATACCATCACTCGGTGAAATACTAGAAAAGAGAAAGCAAGTGAGAGAGAAGGGTAGAAGGAGGTACAGCGGTGACAATTTCATCTGGAACAAGACGACCATTCTCCATATATTCCTTAGCTTTGCTTCCAATTTCTGACCCAGATGATACTTCAGCTCTTAAAAGATCTCCAGTAGATATGTGAACCAATCCATACTAAAGAACCAAAAGCATTGATCCGATTAATCAAGCTGCTTGGGACGCATTCATATTTCTGATAATAGAGAAACAGAAATTCCTTCAAGTAAAAAATTACCTTCTGAACAATCAACTCACACTGAGTTCCCTTTCCTGATGCAGGAGCCCCAGAGATCATCACTTTCAATGGCTCAGGCCCACTCGAACAACTCACTGTCAATGCCTGCAAGAGAAGAAGAGTACAGAGAGTCCAGGTGAATTAATTCCCACTCATCTTTCTATAACATTTCTCAAGTCTCTGCGAACAACCTTAAGCATTCAAATTGCCAAGCAGCAGGCCCAACATGCACAGCCATTAAACTGACACAACAAAAAATTCCATTTTTTTCCTTTTCTAGAAAATGTGGGAATGAAATTTCTACCTTGGGATTATGTTTTCTGCCGGAATTGGAGCGGACGGAATGGAAACTGCGTGAAGCGGGAAAAGATAGGGAGAGAGGAGTAGAAGAAGATGAGGACTGATGAAGGGCAAGTGGAGTGGAATGAACGGTGGAGATCGAAAGGTACGAAGAAAAGATGTTCGGAGATTGGATTCCGGAGTGAATGGGAATTGCCGCCATTCCTTTTTTCTATTTTGTTGAGAAATGCAGAGCGCGGATAAAGCAGGGACGACAAGCTAGCCCCGCAAGATTTTCAGTATAAAGAAGGGGAAAAGTAACTATTTGGTACTCTGCAAGAGTACACGGAATACCTGGTGATGGATCTTCTCTATTGATTCTGCTGTTTCCATTGGGCACGGTACCGTCCATGTCGGCTTATTTTGAATTGTTTATTATATTTTATTATTTTATAATTTTAACTAAATTGATATTTGAACAAAAGATCTTAAAATAATACTTACCTAGGCCCTGAAAATTAAATATTTTAAGATTTTCTGCATAAGTAATTAATCTGGTTATTTTTATCAAGATATAATATTTAAAATTGAAGAAAATAAGTAGCTAAAACATCTGTTGGTGGGACTTTACCTTCAAAGTTTACAATTTTAGTGAAAATATTAAAAGAAATTCTAAACCTGTCTTTAAACATTGTAACATTTTTTTATTTGACATTGTAACTAGAAAAATTATTCTATTTTTTTCTCATTATTATTTATATTTTAGTCATTAAATTTTTAAAAAAATTAATTATTTTATTATATTTTATTGCTACCCATAGCTATAGTGATATCATCATGTATATTTAAACACTCCTTTTATGATTTTTTTTTTTAATCTTTCCCCGTTGTCCGAAGGTGATGACTCTGTTGATCCACGGTCAATTTAGAGTTCACGGTCAACGACAAGTAAGGTGCAAATCAGCCGTTTGGTTTAGGTTTCTGCAACCCAACCCTAAAACTAACTTATAAAACTTCATATCAAGCTTAACTTTAATGTTATTTTTAAAACTCCAACGGCTATAAAATACTGTTTAAATTTGGTTTGAAAATTCAAATTACATTTAATAAATAAATTTTAGACTATATTCATCAATTTATAAATATTTGGTTAAATTTATTCAAAAGAATTTATTGTCAATATAAATATGTAAACGATATATAAATTAATACATCTATGATAAAAAAAGTATTTTAATCCTTTGGTTGTTATTTCATACTTAAATTTATGGTTGCCTATTTAAGACTTTTAACATATCATCTTGTTAAAACTTAAAAGAAATTGATAAAAGACTTTTAACATATTATCTTGTTAAAACTTAAAAGAAATTGATATAAATATTAAAATATAGATATACAATTATATTTACATAGAATATTATGATAAGAACTCCACAAATCAGGTTAAAATTAAGGTTGAGTTACAATAACTTCAAACTAGCCCAATCCTATTTTAAAATCCTTTTTTTCAACCCTAGTTTGTAGAAGATTCAATCCATCTGGAAGAAAAAATGAAGTTGGTTGGCTTTGGAATAGAACTTGATCCAATTTACAATCCTAAACAAGGACCCTCAAAAATTAGAATCCCGCCTAATGATTTGGTATGAAATGTTATTTCATTCTCGTGGGCATTATCTAATGCTTGCACTAATTTTGTGGTGCTAAGAGTGCCTGAAAGAAGAGATAATAATTATATTAATTGCAAATTCATAAATAGATAGAACCAAGAAAAATATTATGGTTAGATATTAAATTATCTTTAGAATGGACTATCAAAAACAACCAAACCAAATATTGGAACAAGGTCCTTTTGAAATAGAATTTATTGTTGAAACTCCTAATGAAGTAACTTTAAACTTTCGACAACCCATAAGAAGAAATTCTATCCATATATCTAGACCTAGATAGAGTAGTTCAAGTGCAATTTCAATAAAATTTTCATCTAATCTTTGTCCTCTTACTAGAACTCCATCAGACGAAATTGAATCAATCCCACAAATTCCCTTTACATTATGAACCAAATATCGCGAGACCTAGAGATTTGAAAGATCATAGTCAGAGCTAGAACCTTGAGAGTTTGATTTTCAATTAAATACATTATTAGATAACATTATTTTTGTTTTTGATTAATATCTATTATTACAAGATTATAAGTCTCCCAAAATTAATGTAAAAAGAAAATTTATTCAAAACATTTATTCAAGAATAGAATTGAACAATCTAATAAATAAATGGTGACAATATGTCATAAAAATTAAAAGAAATATCAGATTTTTTTACGTTGTATGATAATCAAGTTAAGAAAATAATAAATGTTATTGTAACCCTTGTAGCTGTTGGTCTCTAACTGGATTGTAGCTCAAGAGGGGAAAGGGGGTGAATTGAGTTTTCAAAAATTTTAGCTAATAACTTCAAAGATGTGCTTAAAATAAAAGAGAAAATAATTTGTGGTACATACATGTAGTATTTTTATAGTGGTTTGGCTCTTCCTTGGTTTCTACTAGGGGTGTGCATGGGTCAGGTTTAGTTAGGGTTTGATTCTGCCCAACCCTAGCCCTATGTGTAAAATAGGTCTCCAACCCTAGCCCTATGTGTAAAATAGGTCTCCAACCCTAATTCCTACCCTACTTTTAAAACCTTTGCCCAACCCTTACCCTAACCATTTGGGTTCGGTTCGGGCTCGGATTTTTAATAGACAGAGACATGTTGCAAGTTAGAAACTCATTTATACCATAGGTTATTAGACTAATTTATGTCTATGCTCCAAAATCTACGAATATTGAATATTTATCCTTTTAATTATTAAATTTGCAGCACATATCAGAAATTGCTTGGGCATCTATGAAAAAGAAAAAAACCACTGCTCTTGCAGAGCAAGAATGGGCTTTTTGTGAATAGGACATTCGGTTGATTCACATGCTCCATTTCAACATGGGTGGAGACAGAAAAAAAAAAAAAGGCATGGCACACGTGTTTTAGTGCTAACTGAAAGAAGCCACTAAACACCTACCCCAGGGAAACCAAACTCATACAGTCCAAACCCGGCAAGAGAAGCCAATGGGACTGCAGAAAGTGGACTTAAGTACCTGAGAAACAAAGTAAGATCTGCACTTTGTCAAATACAAGAAGATTTTCCCACTCAATTTGCTTGATCTATAACCAACCTTACGACATTGCGCCAAAGGCCACTGAAGCCAAGGATTATCTGAAGGGTTGAAGCAACAATCAGTGCACCCTGGGTTCCTCGTACGATCCGCTTGAATTTCTACACAACCTCAACAAACCCTTGTGATCAGTGCCAACTAAATGCCAAAACAAACATAACTGTCAAGTGGGTGGCATTGCGAAAAAACCTCTTCAGGCTCCACAAGGGAATTGCTGTATCGACCAGCCAGAATTATTGAGATGATGGGTGCAACAAAGGTGTATGAAGCACCAATCACAGCAGGCAAACGAGTCCCAAAGAAAGTTTGCAACAGCGTGTTTAAACCAGCAACAAACAGGACTGTCTGTATAAGTCTTGCTTTTTCATCTTGTCGAAACAGAAACAAAGGGACATGTTAATGCAATGGGTTTGGAACGTGAGAATCAAACAAGCAGACCAAATCAAAAAGGATTAGAATATGGTATGGTGAGAAGCATTTTATACTTTATAATTTTTCTTCATGTCTATATTATTTCTCTTGGACACTTACATTTCCTCCTCCCATCTGAGGAACAAGAGCAGTCGGGATGATGACTGTAGTGCCAAGCATTACAAGGTAATGTTGGAAACCAAGGAGAATTGCCTCCGCTGCATTAAGAAAATATACCACAAGTGAATAATTCTCTCCCTAAAATTCAATTAATTGCGCATATATAAATAAATGAAAGGAGAGTTTATTTATCAGTTTCCAGTCCATGCAGGTTGCGCAACGCGTTCGTGCATTCAGAACCATGAAATGATGGGCCCTGCATAAAATTGAGGATGATAAAACATCCAACTGTCCACATATGAGAATGCACCCGAAAAACAACATGATGAAAAAAACAAGAGAGAGAGAACCATCGGATTCAGTCACAACCTCAAAATCAGAATAAAAAGAAAAAGAACTGAAATCATCGGAGAATAAGCAGACCTTTAGAATCGGGGAGGATAACTGAAATTACTATCGCTCCATGGTTAGTCAGCTTCACAGAGAAATTCCCCTTCTTAATCTCATATGTCCCCACGGATTTCTCCCCAGTGGCAATGGATACCTCAAGAAGAGCGAATGTCAGAAGAATAAAAAGGCCTAAGATCAAACGGGGCAGTGCCATGTCAGACGGCACACAAAATTCAAATTCGAAAGAAACGACAATTGCCTCTGTCCATAAAAGGATGGGAGGACGACTGGACGAGAGCATTAAATCGACGGGGAGAGAGAGAGAGAGAGAGAGAGAGAGAGGTTTCCTTTCCTTGTCGGCACTTAGCAGTCCGACAAAGATGGACAAAATCGACGAAGAGAGAGAGAGAGAGGGATGGGGAGAGATGGGTTTCCCTCGCCGTCAATAACCATCCGCTGATGATGCACTCAGTCCTCCAATCCAGTGATTTAGGCAGAAAGAAGAAGAGGGAAATCGAAAATGGGAGAGGGAGCGGGAGAGAATGGGAAATGGAAAAGGCGTCGGCGACGTCAACCATCCAACGATGATGCCTCCACTCGATGTCTGGTGTCAGAAATGGGAGCGGGGCTGCGGGAGAGAAAGGGTGCGCAGAGAGGGGAGTGCCAGAGAATGTTAGGGTAGAAGTAGAATGGGCCTTGGACTCGGGCATCATATTTTAATTTATTTTTTTTAATTAACACCGGGTTTCGGTTCGGTCTGGGTTTAAGGTTCGGATACCCGGACCGAACCCACTACTCAGTCGGGTTCGGCTCGGGTTCAACCCGGGTTTATTTTTTAAAGTATTTCACAGCCCAACCCTAGCCAAATTTGGGTTCAGTTAGGGCGGGTTTGGGCTGAACCTGAGCCCATGCACACCCCTAATTTCTACTCCACTTTTCTGAGTCAATCTTTCTTATTAAGCTCATGTTCCACTATAACACTTATTGGTCTTGCAAGTTCACCAACAATTTACTGATTTTCTAAGTTCAGTAGTAACTTTTACATGTTGCTTTTCAAGTTTACCAACTAATTTATAAACATTAGTTTCCAAGCTTACTAGCTAACTTACTGATTTTTCAAAGCTAATTAGAAATTTTTACAAATTGTTGGTTTCACAGAGCTTACTAACTAACTCTTTATTTTTTATATGAAATGTGCAAAAATAATGCCTCTTAATTAGGTAAACATGTACAAAAATTAAAGCTTAATTGAAAGAACAAAGTAAGCAATGAGATCAAAACTCCTTTTGAAGTTAATGCAAATCTGATTTTGATGATTCTGAATACTTTGGCAGTGTCGTAGCAGCTAGAGTTGAATGATGGAAAGGTGTGAATGCTTTTTCTTGAATCAAAGATGATTTTCAGTGTAATCTTTATTTTTTTATTGTTGTCTTAATCCTCTATATATGTATAGGATTTGAAAAGTTTTAGCCATTGCAACCCTTCGCATTGTTTTTAAATTAGTTAGACAAGGTTTGGTAATGACTTTTGCATATTTTTGAGATTTAGAAATTCTGAGTAATGTCCTCAGAACTTCTATTCATTGATTTATAACTTGACAAAACTTCTGAAGTGGTTCTTCAAAATTTCTATAATAAGTGAATTTTGGCAATATCCTCTTCAAAATTTTTATCCATTATCTAATCCTTCAACGGTCATAATTTAGGCTGCTGAAGAACTTTTGAGTTACCTTTGATTTGCCTATGAAGTTTAGGCTTTGCTTCTATATAACTTCATTGATTCATCTTTCTTGAACACACCTATAATAATGCTTCTGATTTGATTCGGTGTAGTGTGTCATGGTTTCTGTATTGCTTCTGTGTAGTGTGATAGTATTCTGCATTGCTTCTGTACAACATGATAGAGTTCTGCATTGCTTTTATGTAGCGTGACCTTGTTCTGCATTGTTTCTGTGCAACGTGTTAATGTTTTGCATAACGTGACAATGTTTCTACATTGTTTTTATGTTCTTGATGATGCTTCTATGTTCCTTCTAGCAATTCGAGAATTCTTCTGGCATGGTTTTGAATATCTGAAATGTCTTTTGGATTGATTCTGCGTAGCTTATTATTATTCTGAGTTGCTTCTGTGTAACATGACAGCGCTTCTGCACACGATGTCCATGTTTTGTATTACTTATGTGATCTTGATGAAACTTCTGTTCATCCTCTAATTTACTTCTGACATTTCGAGATTTCTTCTTAACTTCTAATCTTTCATGCTAAGCCTCTAAGAAGTTTTGAATTACTTCTTAGTGACTTTTGAACACCTTTTGTTTGACCATTCTTTTGCATATCTTTCTTCAAAGGGTTAATGTAATAATATTATAGTTAACATCTTTGAAATATGCAATTACTTTCCTATAATCTATTTTGATATTTAATATTGTAATACTTAGAAAGTAATTTATTAGTACCTTAATTCTTCATTCATTTGTTTGTTCATCATCAAAGCTAAGTTGTTTAATCTCATTTATCATCAAAATCAAACTTAGTAAAGGGGGTTAGACTTAACAGTAACAACCACATCAGGACCAACATCCCAACATCCACCTTCTCCTACTATTGGTCCACCACCAGTAGAACAAATAACTCTTGAATATAAAAAAAGGCTAAATAAAGAATTAGAAGGATTAGATATTCAAGAACCATGTAAAAAATATATTTATAAAGAATTATCAATACAATTAAAAGACTTATCTCAAATTATAGAACAAAACAATTTTACTAACCACAAATTAATACATATAAAACAAAAATTAAAAGATTCTATTATTCCTAATACTCTTATTTTTGTCAAACCAGTTAAACCAAATCTCTCATTCTTTTCAAAGTTACTTACTCTAAAGAACCTATGAGTGAACTAGAGATTTCTTCAATCAAAAAATTACAATTACCACTAAGCTTAACTTCTCTTACTTCAAATATTAAAAAATTAGAAGAATTATAGCGAACTAAAGATAAACATTATATTCAAACCTTAACATAAACTACACAATCCCCTAATTATTTGTTACACTGAATGTGTTATAGAAGTAGAAAAAAATTATTATCCAAAACCCTCTCTAGTAGATCAACAATTTTAAGAAGGAAGTCTACTCGAAAATAGTTTAATCATAATTCTGTCTATGAATGGAATACAGATGGAGCCAGTGAGTATCAAAATTTGAATATGTGTAATAGTATAATGATGTATGCTACATTATTCCAAAATATTAGACAATTCAAGGCTAGGGATATGACAAAATATTAGACAATTCAATATTATTGAAGGTATACATACTACCTTCAATAATCACTCTATAATTTTCTATTTTTCTGAACCTCCAGAAATGTCTATCTTAATTGAACTAAAAGAAACATTAACCTATAAAAGGAATTTTATAAATTCATTACAAGAAGATATTAAAATCAAATAATATAAAATCAAATAAATGGACCTTTAAAACAAAAAAAAATTGATAATTTTACTTCATTATTATCTAAAACAGCGTGTTCAGACCTTGCAAATGCTTTCTAGAATAGAAAGAAACATATAGTTTTTTTTTTATCTTATATCCAAAACTTTGATCAGTCCCAAATACCTACAAAAGGCAAGCCAATTCAAATGAACTCAAAATTATTAGAACACTATAAAAAAGAAATACAAACTCTTATCTCAAAAAGGCTTATTAGACCTAGTAAGTCTCCTTGGAGTTGTATTGCGTTATATGTTAATAACGCCGCTGAATTAGAAAGAGAAGCACTAAGATTAGTTTATAAATTATAAAGCCCTAAAAAAAGTTTTACAATGGATCTAATATCCTATACCTAACAAACAAGATTTATTAAATAGACATGTCAAAACAAAAATATTTTCAACATTTAACCTCAAATCAAGATATTGGCAAATTCAAGTGGCAGAGACAGATTGTTATAAAACAACTTTTACAGTACCCTTTGGTCATTATGAGTGGAATGTTATGCCTTTTGGATTAAAAAATGCTCCCTTTGAATTCCAAAATATCATGAATGATATTTTCAATCCTCATTCTAGACATGTAATTGTTTGTATTGATGATATTCTTATATTCTCTGATAGTATTCTGCGATTCTAATTTCTTAATTTGTCTAGTAATATGTTGCATAGATCTTTTTAATATAGAGAGGACTTGAACTATATTAGGATCATTAGGAGGATAATGAATATGTATTTGTTCAATATTATTAAGTAGAATTTCTTTGTCTTATCTTAAAAGAACAAGTTCTCCACGCAAAGTATCTAAATAATCAAACATTGAAAAACATGCTAAGGGAGATCAAAAGAAACATATGCTATTAGTATTCATAATAAGAAACTTACATTACAAGCACTCTAAAATTCTTACACTCACACTTGCATTTTGATCCTCGATGCCTTGGATTGAATGGTGAGGCCTAATTTATAGACAAATGTGGGCGGAATTCAAAACATTTCAAGTCTGCTTATTTTATCTTTTACAAAAGAGTATAGTAAACTTTACAAAAGTAAATAGAAAAGATGCTTTGGCACTTGTCATGTCTTGGATGAAGTGACGAAATCGTATAGGCCAGCATGCTAAATAGTGAAGATTCTTTAATAATGTCTCAGCTTTAATAATGAGGCATGCATCAATAGTAGAGATTCATCTTACTTCAATGTCAACAGTGATAGTGAGGTTTCTTTTGAGCTAGATTTGTAGAGTTCTTCATGGAGAGGATACGGATGGAGTTATATTGATCAGATCCATGGGAGAAACATTTGCGTCATCTTCTATTTAGCTAAAGTATAATAATTCAAAAGCCTTTATGTAGAGCTCCTTCTCAAATAATTCTGGAAAATCTTTTTTAACCATGTTGTAGGCAGCAATGAAAGCCTTTCAATGGGAATCACTAGATGATGGATTGGAGACAATTAATGCATCAGGCACTTCGGAAGCTGCCTTAGGCTTCTGAATAGCTTGAATTCAGAGCTTTTCTCTAAGATTTTCGTAATCATATTTGTGCCACCATTTGCAATAAGAATTATAAGCAATATGGGCAGAAGGTTTTAAATATAAGGAATAGTCCCATTGAATAATCCAAGGAATATTTTCAGAGATGACAAACTGTAATAATAGAAATAGATTAAATCTTCAAGGTTAAAAGAAAGAAGAGTGATGAGGTCTTTTGGAATAATTTTGGAGAAAAATCTCCATATATCCCAAAATTTATTGAAGAACCAACGGGGAATAATTTGAGTGGGGTTTTCTAGAAGGAAGTAGATCTACTAAGAATGAGAGAAATAAATATTTTGTCTTAATAAAATTTTATACCAGGCAACTAAATTTCAATGGTCTTTGGAATAATAATTTCTAAGTAGATTTTGTAGGTTCTGGAAAGGTGATAATAGTGTTTGGGTTTGAAGCATACCAATACTCAATAAGAATAAATTTGTGCACTATAAGTTTGGAATATACAATCCATTCATTTTTAGGTGGTTTACTTGAGTATGTAATAATATTCATTCATAATAGGCAATGGTCTTATTAGTAGAAGTGGGAATAAACCATTCTTCTTTAGGAAAATATTTTCGATATATGGCTTTGCATAATTCAAGTATTATAGAATTTTCTTTGTTCCGAGAAGAGAATGGGTCTAAAATTTTATGTTCTTCTATGAACTCAATGTCAGGGACTTCTTCATTGAACAAGAATCTTTCTGCACAAAATTGGAAGTTATAATTTGCGGGAATAATGGGTGAAGAGGAAGAGGAGGTGGCGATTTTATCCATTGCTTCGACCCTGCAAAAATTCTCTGGATAAAAAGTCAATTAGAGAATTATTGTCTCCATTAATGAATTCAATTTGAAAATAAAAAATAGATAAAAGCGCTTGCTATCTAGAAAAGATTAGTTTGAAGGCAAGGTTTTTAACATCTTTTTCTATAATGTCTTTGGCTACTTTGTAGTCAATTCTTAGCAAGAATTCATTTCTTTTTTTATTGTAGGATATTTATTTTTTTGAGTGTCCAACCATAGGCCAGAGGTATATCTGACTAATTCTTCTTTATACTGAGGTTCAGGATGAATTTTTCTTTTTGAAATTGGAGACAGTTGAATAATTCGTTATTATTTTAGTATTCCTCCATAACCAATATCTGAGGCATCTGTTTCTACTATTTTAAAGAGATCCAAGTGCCTTTTGTTTTATCCTTTTTACTACATTGGTGTGGGCTTCAGTCCATTGTGGTGGATTCTTTTTTAATCTTTGAGTTAATAATTGTCGATCATAAGCAATATTTTGAAAGAAATCTGCAATATAATTTACACGTCCTAAAAATCTCTGTGATTATTTTTTATTTGTAATAATATCCAAGAATTTGTTTGCAAATTCGATGGTTCTATTTATAGGATGTATAGTATAATTTTTTATGCAAAATCCCAAAAATTGTTCTTCTTTTTGAAATAATTTCATTTTTCTTTGAGGTAAAACAAATCCATTATGATGTATTATATTTCGAAACGTATAAAGAAGTTTCCAATGTTATTGGATACTATCAGAGAATATAAGAATATTATCAATATAAACAATTATGTATCGACAATGAGGATTAAAAATATCATTCATGATATTTTGGAATTCAGAGGGAGTATTTTTTAATCTGAAAGGCATAACATTCTACTCATAATGACCAAAGGGTACTGTAAAAGCTGTTTTATAATGATCCGTCTCCCCACTACTTGAATTTGCCAATATCTTAATTTGATGTCAAATTTTGATAATATTTTTTCTTTGACAAGTCTATTTAATAAATCTTGTTTTTTGGGTATAGGATATCCCATTGTAAGACATTGTTTAAAATTGAAGAAACTAAGTAGCTAAAACATCTTTAGGTGGGACTTTACCTTCAAAGTTTACAAGTTTAGTGGAAAGATTAAAAAAAATTTTAAACATGCCTTTAAACATGGAAACGTTTTTTTTATTTGACATTGTAACTAGAAAAATTATTCTATTTTTTTCATTACTATTTATATTTTAGTCATTACCTTTTTTAAAAAAATTAATTATTTTAATTATATTTTATTGCTACCCATAGCTATAGTGATATCATCATGTATATTTAAACACTCCTTTTATGATTTCTTTTTTTAATCTTGATCCGCGGTCAATTTACAATTCACGTTCAACGACAGTGGGGTGTAAATCATCCGTTTGGTTTAGGTTTCTGCAACCCAACCCTAAAACCAAGTTTTAAAACTTCATATCAAGCTTAACTCTAATGTTATTTTTAAAACTCCAACCGCTATAAAATACTGGTTAAATTTGGTTTGAAAATTCAAATTACATTTAATAAATAAATTTTAGACCATCTTCATCAATTTATAAATATTTGTTCAAATTTATTCAAAAGAATTTATTGTCAATATAAATATGTAAACAATATATAAATTAATGCATCTATGATAAAAAGTATTTTTAATCATTAGGTTATTATTTCATACGTAAATTTATAGTTGCCTATTTAAGACTTTTAACATATCATCTTGTTAAAACTTAAAAGAAATTGATATAAATATTAAAATAAAAATATACAATTATATTTACATAGAATATTATGATAAGCACTCCACAAATCAGGTTAAAATTAAGGTTGGGCTACAATAACTTCAAACTGAGCCAACCCTATTTTGAAATCATATTTTTCAACCCTAGTTTTTAAAAAATTCAATCCATCTGGAAGAAAAAATCAAGTTGGCGGGTTTCGAATTGAACTTGATCCAATTTACAATCCTAAACAAGGACCCTCGAAAATTAGACTCGCACCTGAAAATTTGGTATGAAATGTGATTTCATTCTTCTGGGGATTATATCATGGATGGCACTAATTTTTGGTGCTAAGTGAGCCCAAAAGAAGAGACAATAATGATATTAATCGCAGATTTAAGGGATAGACCAGAAAATCTAAAATACATATATTTTAGAAAAATATAAATAAAATTTTAAGACTTCAATAAATTTTATGGATAGTGAAATATCTATGAATATAAAAAATAAAATTTCATACCACTTTTACATTTAAGTAGGCTTTTAAAACAGAAAAAGACCTTGAAAATTTCTATAAATGTGTCCACGCGCGCGCGCCTTTAGCGTAAATACGTGAGTGCGGTGCTCACCCGATAGCATCATCCGATGCTGGTTGGCAGCGAAAGCTTCCGGCTCCATGTGAAGCGAAATTCACTTACTGAGTAACACGTCGTGTTGCTTTTAATTTTTTTTTTCGGTGAAACAAAATTAGAACATATTCTGTACATATCATTCAATAACTGGGATTAATATATTTCATCTTAAAACTAATTCATTGATATTCTCTTTCTTCATTATATATAATATATCTATAAAGGGAAATGATTCAAAAGAAGCATTACTTTAAAATTTTAAAGGAAACTTTTTGTTTTTTAATTTAAAAGAAATGACTAGACAAAATCCATTTCAATTATTATAATTAGCATTATCAATTTAATTATTTTAATTAAGGTTCTAAGTGGGCTAGATCATTTATAAATATTTAAAATATGAAAATTATTTCTATCAATCTATGCATATATACATATACTTAAATGTCCCAAAACTTTATAGAATAATAAATTAATATAAGATAAAGGCTTTCAAAGGCATAGATACATGGTTATATTTTAAAGTAAGTCCCATAAAAAATAAAATAATTTTAAATGAGGGACATTATCTCTCAAATTATTCTAATTTTAGGCCAATCTAGGTATTTTTTATATAATTTTTGGATTAATTAGTAGATAAATGTTGCTAAATAAAATGACTTGATTGGATTTGATTTCCACTATTTATAATGATTAAAAAAGTTTCTTTTGAATTATTAAATATAAATATTTATGAAGCAAGTAAATAAAAATACTAAAAATTCTAATTTCTCTCGATTATGTTTATACAACTATTTTGTTATAATAAATTTACTATAATAAAATAGTTCAAGATAAATTAAACATTTTGGTTCTTTTTATTTAGAGTCATTTATAAATATACCCAAAATTTTTAATTAATATTGTAAATTTACCCTCAATATTTGAAAATTAGTGAATACATCTACACTATTTGAGATAAATTATAAATATACCAATGGCTATAATGCAATTAGGGATCTGTAACAATCTATTTAATAAAAAATAAAAAATTCTAAAATATGGCTTGAGCCCCTTTTCTCCAAAATTACAAGCACATCGACCTTCCCGTCTACCATGCAGCTGCAATCTTGCATTGTCTGCTGCCACAAGGCCTGGAGAAGCCATCAACACTAATCAGCACATGCACTCTCCTGTGGAAGGACCTCTCCACCCATTTCTCCAACCTCAAGCAATCTCTCCTCTCTAAATCCCAATTCCTCTACCACAAGTTCGTCTCCCTCGAACACACCACCCAGCAATCCCTCCACGTCTTCTCCGTCGACCCCGCCGTCGATGCTGCTCTCTACAAACTCGACGATACAAACTCGACGATCGTAAAGAAACCACCCTCCTCGCCCTCAGGAATTTCAATTCCATTTCAATTTTCCCAAAGATGATGTCACCGCCACTATTGAGGCCGACATCCTCAAGCTCCTCCAGTCCTTCTGCACCAAGGTGGACTTCGACGCCTTCTATAAGTTCCTCACTGCCCGCAAGAAGAACGTTGATGCAATTCACCCCTTGATCCCGCCTACCCTCTCCGACAACATCGATCCTATCATGTTTACGTTAGAGGCCATCTCTGGCATCTTCCCTGTTGACAAGCTGGACAACAAGAACGAGCGCACCAATAGGCCATCCACGACGACATCGATGTGATGTCGGTGTCGCTGCTGGTGCAGCCTAAAGAGTACTTCGAAGATAGCATTTCTATTGGGGTATTCCATGTTGTGAAGAATGGGATTACAACCATCTATGTTGGAGGCAACTTGGGTATATCTACACCCCATGAGTGTCATATCATATCATAACCATGCTACCTAGGCATGTTGGCACCTCATGAGTGTCATATCACATCACGACTATGCTGCCCAGGCATGACGATACCCTATGAATATCTATCATATCATGTTTGGGCCATCTAAGTATATCATTTTACACCTTTGCTATTAAGAAATGCATATCCACACTATTTCATATAAGACACAATTACTAACTTCATCTATCCAAATATCTCCCATCTGACATCATGTCCTATGTGTTTGTGCCACCAATGCACTATCGTGTTAGTATAAGCTTTATGTCACTTGAGTACTCTCATAAGTACTATTATGTTCATGTCACATTGGTGCCACATAAGCACTATCATATCTATATTATATACCTACACAAATGCTATTTACCATGCCCTTTTTTCTCTTTCTAAAGCCTCCAATAAATCTTATGTGGGTCGGGGGGGGGGGGGGGGTGGGGGTTTACATCCCGGGGGCTGGGCGCCGGCTTGGCGGCCCCGCAATGCATCATGC